>WNXA01000017.1:630000-778902 GCA_013364905.1 Diaporthe capsici
CACGTGCTGCCCGTGGAGGATGTTAATCAAAGAAGTTGACAAAATCTACACCTGTAACTATTGCGTGATTCAACACTTAGTCCGGTTGCTTGTTCACTTTCGTATTCGCGAGTCGCGAGGGCGGTGCGTTTTCGTTGATTCGATCACAGATGATGCATCAAACACAGCTGGCGAGGCCCCAAAGCCAGGATGGTAGCCAGTTGAGTCAATGTGCATGGAGACTCGAGGCAAGAAACTCGTCACCTGAACAAAACGGTTGATAAGTTGTTCTGCACAATACAGGTGGTAGCCCCGCTAGACGTCATTCACATGGACTCGAGTTTTGGGGTCGCTGTGACCTGTGCATGTGTATTATATGCGCGTACACAGAAAAAGCTTATTTTCTTTGTAAATTTAATGCCAGTCTATATCATGTACATTATATCAGGAAGTGCACTTATTCATCGTCGTGGCGGAAAACTTAAAACATGAGCTGTTGATGTCCGCTGCCCAAGCTAGGGTCGAAGGACCTGCACTTCAGAGGAGCAAAATGGGCCAAGTTGAAGAAATGACCGATACTCTTGGATGCAGACTTTAGAATATGTCCCTGTTACCTTCAAGAACAGCTTATTCTTGGAGCTATGGAATGATTGCAACATGTGACCAGCCGTGGCAACAGCTAGCCGCCGAGAATTTGGGAAAGAGCAGTATTGTCTGACCAAAGGACATGCGCGCTGAATCCGCTCACCAGACTGAATTGAGGTAAATTTAATAAGCCCATATCATTCACATTTGGAAAGCGAGTGTGGCTTCGGGAGCTGCAGAGTCCAACCCAGAATCACCAATGCTCTCGCAGAACCTTCTCAACTGAGGAAACAGGTGACTGCGAAATTACTAGTTGCCAGCTAGACATACTTGCTGTGCTACTGAAGCTTGCATGTGTGGTTGAGGAGTGACTGTATGCTTTTGTGACAGGCGCTCGATTTCACTCTGGTCTATAACTAGATAGTCTGCGAGTGTAATGGCTACCTAGGTACCTAGGTACAGCTTCAAAAGTCCTCTCCCCTGTATTATTTCGAACGTTACGATTTCGCGTCTGTGGGAACTCTATTGATACTAGTATATCTGAGCCCCAAATCGGCTGATGGAAATTGTTTAATCAAAACTTGCAAAGTACAGCTGGGTGCTGTGCGATCAGACGAGGTCTGCTGTATTCCCAATGTTGAATACTAGGAAGTGCGTTGACTTCCCAACGCGTCCAAAGTTGAACTAATTGCGCAGTCACCTCATTACTATCAGGGCCAGCATCGCCTGAGATGGGTTTCTTTGAGCGATACCAGCGCAGCTAGTGTTATCCTAAACAGAACTGGACAGACTTTGTATGTCATGCGGTACGAGCATAAGGCACGAGGCGATCCCAAGAAGACAGTCACGTGGTGGTGTCTGGTTGCTACGAGCAGCAAAATTTGTTTCTCAATCGACAACACTACCGCTTTCAGCCGGATAGGATTAAACCAGACCCTCATGTCGCCCATTGAACAAGACTTTGTAATCAATCCCAGTGCAAGGGTCATCTGCAGAGGCGCCAAACTCGGAGTAACGAGGGCAGACTCGGAGCACCGAGAATGAAGCCGGAGCTGCAATCACGAACTACGCACGTCGAGCTCCATCGTGGCCACTTCTGAAACCAATCGACGCGCAGCGTGCAATCTTCGGCTCGCAATGAGCATGTTCACGCTCAGCGTGATGTAAATGGTTCAATCATCCGAACGTCTCAGCCTATCACGCGGATCTTATGCTACCACTCCGTCAAGGCCGATGGCGATGGAATATCCTCCTGCAGCAACATTGCTGAGTCTACCCAAAATCGTGCTCGGTCAAAGCTCGGCCATCTCGAAAGTGACAAGACCGTAGGGCAAGATGGAGACGAATGCGTTTCGCTACAGTGAATGTTTCGACCTGTGATCCATCGGACATGGGCTTACCCACTTGTGAGATTCACTCATTGTAAATGCTAATTATTACATATCTGAAATGAGACATGCCAATCAGCAGCATTCTGGAATGCACTTCCCATGCCTTGATAGCGGTAGACGGCATGTTCCCGCTTACCCACGCTGAGCAAGAATAGGAGAATCTGGAGTCACCATATTACTGGACTCAATTCCACACAGTCCTACACAACAGAGACCAGACGGACACCGTCTCCAGGGACCCTACTCCATTGCCTGGCACTCGAGTAAATTTGGCTCAGAGAGACGAGTCTACGTCAGTGGTCAACTCTATCCAGTTACCCTATACTGACATTACTCGACTCACATCAATTGGCTTCCTTCCACAATTTTGCCCCTTGCCAGCAGCAGCGGCCCAGATTAAGTTGATGCGTCCGGGCAACCCGTCGCCGATCTGCTGCAGCAGATGCAAAGGGAGCCCACTTACCATGACACCTGCACTGACCTTGCCGGAGGGGCCCCATTCGATGGAGCCCGTCTTTGCTGTCCCCGATGCCCACATTTTCCAACAGCTGTCCCCCTACACCACGGAAGTGAGGAAAGATGACGATGATCAAGGCAGCGGGCTCGGCCCCCTCGTTTCAAAAGAAAAATGGCCGATTGGGCTTGCCTGACGCATTCACCAATCCATCCCGCCTCCATCGCCCCCGGTGTGATCGTCGCCCGGAAAGGGGATAATGGGGAGCGATAGCGAATAGGTACGGTATGGGGCCTGCGAGCCAAACTTAAGGACGGCCAAGAGCAGATCCACACTGAGCACCGAGCTCCCTTTCATCAAAGGTAAATTCTCCCGCCAAACGAATCGCTCGCGTGCCCTGCCCGCAAGACAGTCAGTCAGTCAGTCAGTTCGTCACAGGCAGACCCCCCCTCCTCCCTGCTCCCCACAGAACAAGAGGTGAACGAACCCTCTCTTCTTATTTCGTCTGACAACCGACTCGCGACAAGCACGCCAAGCTTCGGGGCTCTTTGTGGATAAGGGTTGCAGCCAAGCACGGGGATTATTCCTGCACCCCCCAAATCACCCCCAATCCGTGCCTATGCGACTGGTCGACTTCCCAGCCCGACTCTTCTCGTTGAAACAACCTTATTGTTTGTGAATCAGTGCCTCGCCTTGGCACCGCCCCGGGTATTCCGAGTTCCCCCAATCTACGTAATGGCAACTGTGCTGAGCTGCATGACGGTCCGTCATTGACCCAGTGTTCTTCTCTGCCCACTTGCCAATTGCGGTGTACAACCAGAGAATCGCACGCTGGCGGCCCAGTTAGACAGACAAGCAGACAGACAGTAGACTTCCCTACCTGCGAATGACTTGCATGAACCGCCTCAGCCGCAACATCGTCACCAGCCACGGAATGAGGCCAGACCCCCCAATCTATCCAAGACGGGCCGCCGCCCGTCGCATCGTGATAGCTACTCGTAGCGCCAAGCCAAGGACAAATACGCGCCAGTCAGTCCAGTCCAGTCTAGGTCCCAGAGCCGCCCGCCGCAGGGACAATGGACATGCACGCCCAACAGCAAAGGTCTCTCCCATGTCGTCACCAGCCAGCAAAGTTGCTCTGCGGATGTGGAGAAGGGAGAAACATGGACGTGATGTTGGCTCGGCGCCTCGTTCGGTGCTACTTTTGGACGCCCTCACCACCAACCCCTTCCGCCCATCCTCTTTTGTATCCGCACAGAGGCGGGCGGGGCGGGCCTGTCCTGTCGACCCCCCATCAACCAACACGACCACCACGAAGACCACCACGACCAACAACTACCAAATGGGGCAGTCAGAAACAAACGCGCGGCTGGGGGGCCCTCCTGAACTTCGGACAAAAACTGTGCGTACAATGCGAGCATGCAGGCCCCGGTGGATCGGTGGGGCTCTCGCAAGCAGGGGGAGACACAGAGAGAGAAAGAAAAGACCCACCGGGCCAAGCAGTCCCGGTCCCGGTCCCCAGACCCCAAGGCCGACGGCCACGCCTGCGACGTTTCTATTCTAGGATTGTGATAGATATATCGGGAAGTGGTTTGTGGCGCAGGGCAGACAAGACCAAAGAGCGACATGACAATCATCATACCTACCCACACACAGACAACAACCAACATGACGTTAGGTCCCTGCGCCGTTGGGGGAGGTTGCGATGGACGTTCCACAACCATTCGACGTCGGCAGGCCCAGGGCTGGCGCACGGAAGCTTGATTGATGGCTCCTTTTGTGCGGTAGCGAGCATCTCTAATCAAGGACATCCCGCAATTGGCCTGCATGGCCTGGCCCCCGGGGCGCAGTAGGCGAGACCCTTGGAGGTTGGGATCTGCCGCCGGTCCCCCTGACGCAGGTCTGGGTGGACTGACTTGGACCTTGGCTGGCGGTCTGGGCACGGTTTCTCTGAAGGCCATACGGTTTAGTCTAAGATTGATGAGGCGATCGTCGCGGCCGGAAGGGGAAACCGGACGTTGGGCGGGGTGGGTGATAGGATCGCTCTGCAGGCCCGGCGGCCGCTCCCTTAAAGTCCCCGGTAGCACAACCCGTCCGGCAGTCTGTGTCCATGCGTGCATCTGCATGCGTGTGTGAGACAGAGAGAGAGAGAGCTGGTGGGGAGGGTGGATGGGCGAGAGGGTAGCAGTGGGTGGACCAACTTTGAGAGCAGCAATTTTCGCAGCCTGTTCTGGGGACTTTTAACAGGTGATTTGGTCCCTCTCCCCCCAATCCGGATCCGAAAGCACAAGCTGGCGCCGGACAAGCCGCTGGTGAGACTTGGGACGAGTTTTGTGACTGTGAATGAATGAATGAACAAACAAGACGCTCGTTCTTCACCGGATGGCACGCATGCGTATTCTGGCCCAGGTCTGAGCAGATAGGACGGGGTCTGCCTGCATCAGGATTGACACCTCTGGAGAGCAACTCCTAACCCTTTCAACTTTCCCCATGGTGGTTCGATTTGCTACCTTGTCGACAACCCCATGAACCGACATTTACGCGTCACCAACCAAGCCCTCGGGAGCAATCCCCTCGCCGAAACAGACCTTCTTTTACCTTGACCATCCCACCGTCCCATTTGCATCAGACAAAACGGCCCCCCACAAAATCGAACTGTTCTAGAAGGGCCAATTCCCCGACGGCGAGGTTAACCAAGTGGGGTCCAGGGGGCCAGGGAAGGACGTCAGAATAATTAATTATATTAATATTGCCTCTAGCTCACCAAAGGAGCCACACGGGCACGAGCACAGCCATACGTAGAAGAACACTAGTGTGAAGACAATGCTGGAACGGGCCATGTGGAGGCTGCTTTGCGAGGACTCGTAATCCGAGCGAAACCCCCCCGCCTCCAGCAGCGCAAAATGAACAGCCCTGAGCAAGATCTAGGCTCTTTGTTCCCACAGGCTCCGACTGAGAATTAGATCGATTTTTTGAAAAAATCAGTCGATTCAGTTTTTGGCTATGGAATGGGACGGTAGCAGTAATACGTGCTCATATTAAACCCCCCTCCAGTCATTCAATCCCACCTAACCCGCAAAAACAAGAGTCATTCAATTCAGTGCACACATTGCATCGATCGAGATGGTAGAGACGATAGGCTTTCGGGCTCGTATGCGTATAGATACTGTGTACATAGGACGGGTCAGTTATTAGTCAGTCAGTCTGTGAAGTCAAGTCAGTCAGTCAGTCATTATTAGGTCGGCAAGCCTCGGAGGAAAGCCAAGACCCCGGCGCGTTTGTCTCCCACTCTGCGTCGTCGGCGTGTTACGACTCGCGATATTAAGCTTACTCGCCCCCTATCTTGGCAGCCAGCATCAGGAGCAAACACGGTGGGGGAGGAGGCATGGTGGCTCCTCCTCCCATCCCATGCCATCCGAACTCCTTGGCATTTATCGTGTTCCATGTATCAGAAATGGTAGGAAAGGGGGGCGGAGGGCAGGGAGGAAAGGAGGAAGGGGGACAACAAGCTCCCGCTCACCACAGGGACAGCGATGAAGGAAAGCATGTGGAAATTAGACGGCACCCGTGGCAACCGCCCACATAGCCCGCCGAAAGAGCCGCATCTATTAGATCGTCGTAGATAACAAAGTTTTGTGGGCAGGCAGGTGGTGTAACCCAGGGCATAGGGTATAGGGTATCCATCCCGTCCACCGTCCACGCAAACCTCTCCTCCGGGATGTGGGCGAAGGACACACCACTCCCGTGCCCAAGCCATGAACCTCTCTACGCGTCCCATATGCGCGAGGGGGGCTGATTCGGCGCGTGGGACGGCAGGCAGGGAGAAGGGGTCATGCAACGGCGGGGCCCAAGTCCCCATTGCTAACATGATCATCACCAAACCCGGGCCCAGAGGTGACGACCAAGATACCGAGGCAGCGGGACAGGAGGGCGGAAAATCCAGACCAAAAATCGTACGGGACGGGCGGTTGCGGTGGATAATCGAGAGGAGCGTGCCCCGGCCCTCTTCCGTCTTGCCGGATTCCGGTGACGACGACTTTTATGGGAGGGGGCCGGCCTTTGGTAAGCAGCAACATGCGGGAGCATAACTCGGATCGGGTGTAGACGAGTGGGTGGTGGTAAATCCGAGCTGGGGCCGAAAGAATGGAGGCCGCTTGTTGGACGAATGAATGAAGCAGTGAATGAATGGTAGGTTCCAAAACAAAGCGCAGGCAAGCAAGTGCGGAGGATGCGGGTGACGTTGGAGGGAAACAAAAGGGTTGATCAAGTCAATTGTCACACTCGGTAGGGACGTTGAGACAGAGAAATGTAGTGATGAAATATAGCTCCAATATTCGCAAAAGCTATCTAGGCTGGCTGAAGATCACTCCACCAGATAATGCTGCTACCTGATCCCAAATTCCCGCCCTGCCTGATGGCAGCTCCTCGATATCCTCCTGGTATTTCCTCCGTGACGCCTCGCCAGCGGCACAAACCGACTGGATAAATGTGATACCTGGCCATGCCTCAATGGAACACAAATATGAACAAATAAAATAATAGTTCCCTGATCCCGCAACGCGAATACAAGCACAAAGCTTTTCGCCAATTTCAATGTCCCTGCTGCTCTGGACGCCGTTACAATGCAAAATGATTCCCCAACCCATCCCAGGTTACCGTGACCATGCTCCTGTGTGCTTAGAGCCCGTTCCGCCAACAGACAATCAGATGGAGAACTTCTTGTTAAGAACGTCCAATGCTCTTGCGTCCTCGTGGAAACCCTTGGCCATCAACCCTGCCGAGGCACCGCTTCCCATGGCACCGTTGCCCATAGCTGCGCCGGTTCCACGTGGGCTGCTCGTCGCACTGTTGCTGCCCGCCGCGCTCGTTGGCTCCGAATTTGATGGTGTTGGGTTTGGGTGCAGCAGCGCTGAGAGGCTAGCCTTGTTCCCAACGTTGGGTGGTGACTGCGAAAGAGCGCGAGGCGGCGGCGTCGAGCTGTGCACCGAGGGCAGGGGCCCAGGCATCGTCCGTCCGGCAGCGCCGCCGGCCTTCAACTGCAGTTGTTGTAGGCGCGGCGACTCATCGTTTATCCTGATCTGCGCCAGATGTGGCGACCTGTGCTGTGGTGGGCCTTGGCTGTAGTGTGGCAGCATTGAGGGAGTCACTCTTGGTTGCGAGGCAGACCCCGGCGGTGGCAGCTGTGGACGGTCGTAGGCAGGGTGTGGTGGGGGAGGCCCTGGGAGGTAGTGGTGAGGGTGGCCGTGGTGAGGCGGTGGGTACGGAGCGCCTGCTGGTGGCGGTGGCAGTTGTGTTGGTGGGTATGGAGCAGACACCGTGTAGTGGCTGTAGGGCGGCGTCGCAACAGGCGAGGGCGGCCAGCCTGGGTATGGCGATTGTTGTGCGTATTGTGGGTGGTATGCTGCTGGGTGTGGTGCTGCTGGCGCGTATGCCGATGCCATAGGTGTCCTGGTCATGGCAGGGACGGGCTGCTCGTTCATGCTCGACTCAGGGTACATGCCCTTCACGGGCACGATGTGCCTCAGGCTGGGGTCCGAGCTGGGTTGTGGGAGATCTGGCTCGCTGGGGTGCGGGCGTGAGAAGTATGAGATGAGGTGGAGGTGCTGGCCCTGCGATGTGGTGATGCTGAAGGACTGCTTCATGAGGCCGTCGGCCTTGTACCGGTACCCGTCGGGCTCACCGTCGTCGTTGTCCTCGTCGCTGCCGCGGCCAGAATCTGGTGTCTTGCCGGCGCTCCTCCTTGATGCGCCGAAGCCGCCGCCACGCTTGCCCTCCATTTCCCGGTAGGTGAGGAAGCTGCCCGAGACCCTGCTGGCGCTCCATGATTTCCCGTCGGTCCACCTGCGCATGCCGGCCTCCCTCTCGTCCCAAACGAAGACGGACCCGGACCGGATGGACTGGCGCTCCTTCTCTGATAACCTGCGCTGCACACGGGGCAGCAGGCCGAGCCTACAGGCCTCGAATAGTTTGATCGCATCTGCGGGAGTCCGCACGAGGCCGTGGTATGTTTCCATCATGTTATTCTGTCGCACAGCCATGTGTTGTATGGGTGAGGCTGGTTGGGGGGTGGTTGAGTGAGTGGGAAGACGTGTGAGGAGGGTCAGGACCCAGCAGTGTGGCAGGCTGCTGAAGTTCCTAAATACAAGTGCACCCGAAATCTAGATGGCCCCCAGATCTGCAGGGTGGGCCCGCTATTCGAATCGAGAAAAGTAACTTTTAAAATATGGTTGTCTGGATAGGGTACCAACACCCTGTCCTGCAACTCAGGAGGAGCGAGGCTTGCGCGGCGCTATGTCAATCGCCCCACCGGGAGGAGCAACCCGGCTGATCGGCCTTTGATTGGCGTTGTCGCGCTGCGCTGTGCGGTTGGCAGGGGCTGCGTGAAGGGGGGGCCGCAGGCACTTATGCAGTGAGCAGACCCTCTCTGGACCCGAGGCAGGCTGCTGTGGTGAAATTTGGTGTGGAGGGCTGCCGTGGATCTCTTGTATTGCTGTTTCCTCTTTAACGGGCAGTGATGTTAGTCCCGGCTGATCCCAAGGGTAGTCGAGATGCGATTGACGATGACGGCAATTCGATGTCAGGGAGCGAGGTTGCGCAATGCTTAAAAAAGAAAACACAGAGAGAAAAGAACGGAGAACAGACGAGAGGGAAGAAGGGGTGTACAGGTGTGGGTGTGTGACGGCAAGCTGAGTGAGGGTGACGAGAGGGGGGAGTGCGATTCATAAAAAGTCTCAGACGTCCCAACAAGCCGGTGGGACTGTTTGTCCTTCGAGACGCACAGGGTGACAGGCTTCTCTGATGGGAGGATGGGACGGTCAAGAAAGCTTGGCCCTTTGTGGTTGTGAAAGTGGGAGCAGGCCTGCAGCTGCAGGACCAGCGCGTGTGCGCGCACATGTCCATGTATATAATAAATCCTGACACACGGCGCCGCTCAAAACACTGGCATGGCATGCATATCCACCCTGGGGAGGACGACACGCAACCCAGAGGGCATTAGAGGGCACTAGGAGGCTGGCCCAGTGGGTAATCTGGAAAGCAAAGGAGGGTTCAGGAGCCGCGGCCCAGCGGCCAACCAGCCCAGCGGTCCCGTACAGTGGTACGCGCAATGAGGCCACCTTCGCCGCACGCGCGAGCCAGAGCCAAAGCAGGATAAGGTACGGGATACAGGTGTGCTGGACATAATAGTACGGTGCAATGCCCGGCTCTGGCTGGCTTGGCCCTGTGGCCCTCTTCCTTGCAGGGACGGTGCTAGGCTCGTGGTAATTCCGAGCCAAGTACCAAGTAGACTCCTTGGTGCCATGCCAAGCCGTATGCCCAGACTTAAAAAAATGGGGCCGGGATGAGTGAGGATCGTATGCAGTCAGGCAGTACGATACGGTACGGTGCGGTACAGTACGTACACTCCCGACAGGGACGCCCCCCAGGCAAGGTTGAGCTTGTCTTGCCCACCCAGTCAGGGTTGCCATCGCCCGAGGGCCCCCATGAAAGGGCATAACTCATTCGCCAGCCTGCCTGGGTCGCAGGTGTGGGTATTCGTTGATCCAGTCCAGAGCCCTCCATTCCGAGGCCCCATGGTCCTTGCACGCCTCCCGAGATTTGGGTGGTCGGTGGACGCGTGGATATGGTAAATGCCAGGGAATAAAAAAGACAAAGGTACCAGGAATAGGGGGGGTGGAGGGGCGTTGATTTTGGCCGTTGTGTGCAATGATGTGACATGCGACCACAGCCAGAAAAACCATAGCACAAGGGAGCAAAAAAAACAAGAAGTTAAAATAAATGACCGAGAGGCCGAACCAACGGCATACGGGCGTTGCACACGGCACCGGCTTGGATGTGGGTACGGGTGTGGATGGGGATGAGCAAGTGGATATGCGCCCGAGAGAGATGGATTGGCAAGTCAAGGTTGGCGCGGGAAGCACGAAGGGGGATCGTCATTGTCATTGTCACCGTCATGGAGGAGTGGCCGAGGGGTGGGATAGATGACAGAAGCAGGACCCATCAGACCAGACGAGCTGACTCTTGCCCGCAGGCAGTGGGTGTTGGGTGAGGGATCGAGGATGAGTGAGTGGTGATGACTGATGCGAATGCATTTTGCGATGTGTCGGCCAGACCAGTCAATTTCTGCTCTGGGCTGGCTGATTGATTGCTTGCTTGCTCACATGTGCGGTCTTGTGTGTGTGTGTATGCTCAGCAGTGTATCGGGGAACCCGTTCTTGAGCCTCATCTCATCTCTATCATCTCTCTCATCTCAGCTGGTACCAGGACCGGGACCAAGGACCAGGAGCGCAACACAGCTTTGTGTGCACACCCGCTGCGCCTGTCCCCATGAGCACACTGCATGATGGATGATGTGTGTGTGTGCGTGTGTGCTTGAGGCTGACTGTTGGTCGGGCGGAGCAGTTGCCCCCCTGCCGAACAGAGCAGCACCAAGGGCCGATTCGGGCCTGGGAGAGCGCGACAGAAAGGGTATCATCGTAAGGTGGCGCTCGCATTTTGCCTGCCTTGCCTTGCCTTGCTTCAATAGACCTGACTGAGCCGAGCCGAGCTGACCTGAGTCGGTTTCCCACTGGGGGGAGGCCAGGCCAGGCCGGGCCAGGCTAAGGGGGTGGCGGGATGGGATTTCATTGTTGGTGTTGGTGGATGCAAATGTGATGGGTCCGTCGAGGGCATGAAGGCATGGGAGTATGGGTTACGCGTACCTGTTCAGACGATTTCTCTCCGTGCTGTACTGCCAGTCGGAGTGGAGGGACGATTGGCGTTGGTAAGGGCGAGAGGCTGTTTGCAGTCTGGCGATCCAGGGTCGGGTGTCGCAGAATTTAAGGTTAATTCAGGTTATTTTCGGACACACGGCAAGCGAGAAAAAAAGGTGTGCCTGTCAGTGTGTGCGTGAACGTGTGTGCCTGTGTGTGTGCAGACCAGGTCCAGGCCGAAGGTGACGGAGAATCCTACAGCAAAGGAGGATGCCGTAATTTACTCCAGAACAAAACGCAGAAGCAATTGACTTCTCGATCCCAGTTCTGGTGGTGTCGTGTTGTTTTGAGGAAGAAGATGATCAGAAGAATTGCCTCGAGGACGAGACTTTTGTCGCAACGGTCGGTGGAAGGAACCTTGGAAGGTCCAAGGCCGGGTGCGTGATGCGTGAGAAGTAGACTAGGCAAGTACCTATGCACTGGTGCGGTGCAGCAACGGTACGGTACGGTACGGGCGGCCAGACAAGGTCGTGTCAGGCAAGAGCAAAGAAGCTTGGCTCAATCCCTAGGCGGGCTTGGACTGCTGCCGCTAACTTATTCACCCAGATTAGTGCCTTCCTTTACTGGAACACAATCGGTCGCTCAAGCGTTGGGGATCTGCGCATCCGCACTTGGGGCTGCAGGGAGTCAAAGCTGGGCTGGATGGTACCTAGAAGGGAAGGAGGGGGGCAGGAGGGAAGGGGAAGGGGGGGTCTTGGTATGGTCCCACATGGGATCCCTCTAAGAGGCTGGCAGGTGGGGTCTTTGGTGGATGCAAAAATAAGAATAGGAACATTTGAATCGAGAACATGAGCCTCAAAAGAGTACGACTGTGCGAACAAGCTCTTCCGACCGAGAAGGCCCCAGCAAGGGAGAGTGAGATGGTGTACTGTGTAGTGCAGTCTGGGCCCTGGAATGGCTTGTGGCTAGACGAGTGCTGATGCTGATGATGGCGTGTGCAGTGGGTGCGCAGCTCGGAATGTGGGAGGGAGGAGTTTGCCCGGGAAAGAGATGATTATCATCATGATCCATCATCCATCAATCTCACTCTCAATCTCACTCAGGCTCTGACACCGACCTTCACGGTCGCTTCCTCTTCTCACTCACCTGGCGTGATTGATTACCCAATCGAGGCCTCTTCGCCGCGACCACCTCCACCCTTGAGGATCTGCTCCCGCGGGGCAAGAAATTCACCAAGCCCGTTGTGGGTGAGGATTCGAGACGCTCGAATGACCAGCCGCGGGGGGAACAAAGACCCCGGGTTGTTGTTGGAGCGATTGAGATGCTGCAGGCCACTTGATGCGGTGCGATGCAAGCCCAGCCACCAGGGCGCACGCCTCTCAAGCCAACGTAAATGTAACGCACGCGAGGCGGGCTTGGGCCTTCAGGCCTTCGGTCGAGTCCACCGGTCGAGTCCCGGCGGGTACCGATGGTTCCAAAATAGTTCTTGTTCGGTGGGTGTTTGTGTGTTCTGACCTTGTTGCCGCCGGGTGTTGGTTTGACGATCGGCGGATACCAACGTCCCAATTTCTCACTGAGCAGGCCGCCCGAGGACAACAAAAGGCCTTGCTCAAGGTATCGATTCCTTCTTGAGATCCTGCGATTCGCCTCTGGGGTTGACAGGTTGTCCGGTTTCGGCTCCTCTGTCCTTTTGGCCGTCTTTAAATCTGACTACGCTGCTGCTGCTGCTCCTGCTGCTGCTGCTGCTGCTGCTGCTGCTGACTGTCGTTCTTCTCGGCGCTGCGAGTGGCGTGTGGTCGGTCGCGTCTTGGGTTTCGATGCCTCCGCAAGGGGGATCTGTATGTACGGGTGGTTCGATCTCACCCCCTCTATTTTTCCTTCCGGGCAGTGGGGGAGACGCTCGACGGACGTTTGTTGACGCAATAGTCTGGGGAAATTGAAAAGAGGAACGGATCCACAACCCAGGCCGTGCTCTTGTGGCGGATTTTGCTTGGGGGCTTCTACACGAGATATATAATATCAAACACGGAGTATTTCCACCGCCCGGGCGCTCTCGACGTCCCAGCAATCGGGTTCAGGCCAGAGCCAAGTCTTTTTCTTGAATCTCTTGGGCGGGACTTGGGATGACTTGGTGCCAGTGTCATTGCCAGTGCCAGTGCCCGTGGCCCAGTGCGAATGCGAGGGATCGAGGCTGTGCAGGTCTCGAGGCGCTCCGTAACAAGAAATACCAAGACGCTGCTGGCTAATCAAACTGGTCTTGGGAGACCCCTCCAGATACTTGGACTCGGGATGGGACGGCGATTGGAGGCAAAGGAAGAATCTTGACTTTCTTGGCACCACCTCTCCTTGCTGATCGAACCCCGTATCTTGCTCAATGCCGGGCGAACTCTGTTGACCCCTTTTCTTCTTCTTTTCTCTGCCCCTCCAGACCATTGGTGCAAAGTCAAATAGCGTGTCCAATGACCCCTGCACCCGTCTGAACAGGAGGCAGGGAAAGAAAAAGAAATAAGTTTAAGGAGTTTAGCTTCGATATGCCGTGTCCGGTCTGAGCCTGGCCCGCCGCCGACCCAGCGGCCCCAAAGCTTGAGGGACGCGCGCTACACCGGACTGCACGAGTCCTCCGTAGGGCTCGGCCGCCTAGGCTGCACCAAGAGAGAAGACGGAAGGGGAGTTAGGTATCAGAGTGCACCTGGCCGCCAACTAGACTCGCGGGTTACAGTTTGAAACGTCCTGAACGTCAAAAAGCTTGGATTCGATCTTCACCAAGATCCTCGCCAAGGCAAACCTTAATTCTTGGTCCGGTCTTTTTGCCGGTCTAAAAACAGCAAAGGGGCGCCGTCCGCCGGGTTAGATACTGACTGGTCCCTAGCGGTAGTAGGTGTGATGATAAAAGTGAACGGACTATGCCCTGCCTTGTCTTGCATGCCCCTGGGTGACAGGAGATGAGCGGTCGAAATAAGGTTGATATTAAACTCCCCTCACCACCACCACCCCCAAATGGCATTTAATTAAGCTTACCGTCGGTCCAATGCCCAGGCCAGCTGCCCTCGCTTCGCTTCCCACTCACATGGGGGCAAGCACACACAAGCACTACGCACACGCACCCACGCACGCGCAAACAATGGTTCGCGATCGGTGATGATGACGTTGTTGTTAATTTCGTAGGCCCTCCTCTGCTGGCTCGGTTCGCTCGGCACGGCGCTGCAGTCTGGTGGCTGGGTAAGCCTTTTGTTGTCCTGTCACTGAGGTTCGCGCAGCCTGGTGGGAGCTATTGGCTCGTAGCCCAAACTCAAAGAGGGAGTTTCCTGTTCGGCAGAGCTCTCGGCGCGTTCGTCCTGTCCTGCGGTCCTGTCCTATCAAGTTTTGTGTTTGACGGCCGTCGATACCGGATGCCAGCGAAGCGGTTGATCTTCAGTGGGGCCCCTTTTTCTTTCGTCTCAGCCAGACGACGTGGGGGGGCTGGATTGAGTCGGTTCTCCTTGCAGGTGTGATTTGGTTACCAAACAATGAGTCAGGGCTAAGGAAAGCAATAAGAAAGGCCACTACTAGACCGTGCAGCTCGAGGTAATGAGGCGATGGCACGGGCCGCGGCACTTTCTCAAGACAAAACCGGAATGCGGTTACGTGGAAGCGAGGCATGAAGCGGCTGAACAACTGGCTGGCTGTGTATTGCTTGGCCTCGTATCGCTCGTTCTCTGCTCTGTTCTGGGCGGGGAGGCCCCGCCTTTCATCAGGAGGGACGAGACCGGCTCGAACAGACAGCAGCATCAGCAAGGCAGCCCGGGGCGACTGACCAAAGAGGAAGATCGGTGAAAGTGAACAGGCCGGCGCCACGTTCAAGGCAGCCCACCCAGGGGCCTAGGCACGCCCTCAGGACGCCCTCAGAAGGGGGCCCCAAGACCAGGCCAAGCACGCGCGATCAGCAGGGGCCAAGCAAACCAAGCAAACCAAGCAAAATGCCAATGCTGTGGCCCAGCCTGGGCGGCCACAGGTGTAATCTGTTGTCCGGCCCCCGTGTCCCGAGGGTTCCTTGTGTCCTTGTGTAGCCGGGCCCTCGGCGTCTCTGAGTTCTGCGCCGCGCCCAGGTTACGCAGGTACGGTACTTTGACTCGACAGGACATGACATGGTAGTCTATGGTATGACATGACAGGACCGGACCGGACCGGGGGGGGGGGCTGTGCTACATCAAGTACTGTCCATTTGATGCCTACGTGTCGGTGTGGCATGGGAACCAAAGAAAAAAAAGTAGCACAAGACACAAGTCGCATCAGCAATAGCAGTAAATGAAAGCAGTAATAGCGGCGGCAGCAGGGGGGGAAAAAAGAAAGGCTTGGCTGACGGTGCCGGACTTGACGTGGGAATATGGTTTAATTTCAAGCTTATTTTCCCTAACAGGCGCCGCTGGCACTGCCCAGGGCCTAGCTCGACGCCTCTCTGGATCAGATGCTACCCTGAGCGCTCTGCCAAGACGTGCTAAGGATAACCTTCTTTTTGTCTCCCAGCCAGTCGGACTGTGGTCGCCCGTCATTGGGCGGCTGCTTGCTTGCTGCTGGCCCTCCTGAAGAATCCCAATGATCCTTTTGGTGTGAATTTGCCGTCGCTTCCACGAGCCACGAGATGCCCAAGACGATAGTTCTTGCCGGGTCCTTGTCTCCCCATCCTCCTGACTATGCGAACCGTTCCTCCATTACGCTCCCGTATTCGCGTGAGCATGACCCGAGTGTTAAAGTCAGCCGGGCCATCAAGCATCGACTAAGACCACGCCCCTGAACGCAACACAAGAGAGAGAGAGGGTGAATGCTTGTACAGCACCGCGCATCCGTAACGCTGTGGCCAGCCGGCATCGCCAAAGAGGGCCGAGATCGATGAGGCCGTTAGTTATGGCGGCTGCCTGCCTTCCCGCATCGGTACCAGCGATTCAACTCTGCCTTCCCGTCTACGCATACACATAAGACGTACATGCTTGATAAGAGCCTTATTACTCGGTACCCCCGGTTTGCCTCTCACAAAGATCCTCTCGAGTGTGAGGGCGAGAGTCATAAAGTGGCAGCCTGGCACCAGTCTGACCAAGTCAGACGCGGATATACACAGCAGATGCTGATCCTTGGGGCCGTAAGCACGCCATCTCCTCCCCCATCTGGACATTTGTTACGAGGTGGGAGCAGCAGGAGGAGGAGGATTACACGTTCCTGGACGAGGGTGTCATCGAGAGATCAACAAGAAAAAAAGAAACACAAATCTCACGGGTGGCGGACGGCGGGCTTCGCAGGATCTAGCCCGGCTCTTGGATCCCACCCTTCGGCCCTACCTGCCTATTTGCCAAGCCTTATCGCTCGCTATCTTCTGATGCTGGACGTCCTTCCAATGGATATGGATTAAATTGCACGGATCCTTTTCTCCCTGTCTGATTGCCTCTCTCTCTTCCCGAGACCGCAGCTGTCACGAGGCAGATGCATAGCGGTGGCGTGCCACAAGGGCCAAGCCAATGGCTCAGCTAAGATTTTAGGCTCAAGCACCATGGTCGGAACACCCTTATTATTGCCAATGGATGGCCAAGCATCAGCGGAGAGCGAAGACGGGATGGAGGAAGGTTTCCGAATACGGGCAATCATCCTTTCGCACTGGGGCAGCTGAAAATGGGCCAGCTGGCCTCCTCTCGCACGTTGTCAATTGTCAATGGGTATTGTACACTGGGTTAGCTGGTTGTCCATGTGCACTATCGCAGACTCCTTGCGTCACTGACTCCATGCAGGCCGGTCGGTGGTGTCTCTCTCCGTGTGTGTGTGTGTGTGTGTGTGTGTGTGTGTGTAGAGGTATGCGGTTACCAATTCCCCACCGGCCTAGGCAGATACAACATGGCACGCAATGGACACAATCTACCTAATTAAACTGCAGGCTAATCTAATGCCCCGAGATCAGCACCGTCACACCTGGCCGATCACCCCCAGACCCAGACCCGTTGCGCTCATGATATGCTAGGGAGAGAAAAGGTGCGACGATGCAACCCACATGAATGGTCGCACCACAAAGCCAGCCCCCCCAGATGCCGAGCCGATTATCCGTTGCTGCATCGGTGATTTGATTTGGTCTGATTTGATTTGATTTGATTTGACTTGACTGCAACGGCTGCCGCAGAGGCTCTGTTGAGAGAAAAGCATGTGCTTGTGTGCCCCTTCTCGTCCGCCAATGTTTCTGTCTGCGACTCCCAAGCGGGCGCAGCCACAGCAAGACGGGATGGTTTAACAAACGGGTTTCCTCTCATGATGGTACGAGACAAGCCTCTTGATACGTTTCACCTTCTTCACCTCGGAGTAGGCTCGGCCGTCAGGGCGGGCTCATCCAGTGCCACCTCGAGGGCTCACCGAACGTCGCCATATCGAGCTGTCGTCTGCTCCTTCTGGGCCAAGAGCAACCGTTTCCGGGCATGCGCACACGCCCTTACGGCCATTGTGCTTTTGTTTTTGTTTTTGTTTTTGTTTGCTCGTCTTTGCTCCTCCACGTGACGATGTCGTCTCGGCCGTGGCGGACCTTGCTGCCTCGTACTTGTGATGCCACTCCCTTTGCTGCCAGTGTGTCTCAAGCCGCCCGCCGGCACAAGTCTATGTGTCAAACAGTAGGCCCACAAGTGATAAACTGTCGCTCCTGCGATACACCTGGGTGCCCCACTGTATCCAAACCCGCTCTCGTCCCATCTCACGCGACCGCCCTGCCGCCAGAGGCTTCACCCAAGGCAGGCGAGCCAGACATGACGACACTCATGTCCAACAATCGATGTGGAACCCTCCCCCAACACCACCAAAACCACACTGAGGCAGACCACGGCCCATCATAACCGGGTCCTCAGTTCTCAGGATTTTTTGGCCCCCAAGCCAGATCAGTTACCGACTCGCCCATCCGGGCTGCCGGGCTGCCTGCCAGCCTGCCTGTGAGCCTGCCTTGTCCACCATCCACTTATCATCCACCCTGCCATCCACACAAAAATCCCACCTTATTCCCATGTCTCCTCCCCCCACAAGGGCCCGCCGATGCGGCCAGGCAGGAGGGCCACCCTCCCAAAGCGGAAGTGCCTTGCGCGCTGACGCCATTCCCAATGCGTACTTTACCTTTTAAGCGTCTTTTAACAATGGTCGCGTGTGGGGCGGAGATCATCGTGATCGTCCCTCTCGCGGTGGGGCCCCCTTCTGATGAGGGCCTCGTAAGCTGGCAGGGGACCCCCTTGACGGGGCTTGGCGGGGAGGATGGGACTTTTTTTTCTGCTCACTAGCCTGCTGTCGAGAAATGGATACTTTTTTGCTTTCTCTCTCTCTCGTTTATTAGATACTGTCTGACTGGTAGATGAATTCCCATCCTCGCCGAGGGTGGGGTGGGGGGTCTGCAGCCAGATGAGAGCCTCCAAGAGAATGGAAATTCTCGTCGCCCCCAGGACTCCTGCTGCGATGAAGGCCCACGAACAGGTGGATGACTACCTCGAGCAACCATGTAAATTCCCATTTGACTTTCTGCCTTCTGGGAACCCCATCGCTGCCTACTGTACGTGCAGCAGTGAAGATTATCCCGTAATTCCGAACTGTCCCCATCGACCAAGGGCCCCTGCTCGTTTCGCAAGGGAAAGTTGTAACTGTGTCATCTTGCATGCCCGCCAGCCCCAGATGAGTCCCGCCGCAGGTTTCAACGTCTCTCGTCTCCTTCCTGGTGCGTACGAGCGTGCGACGGGATACGCGTAACTCGGTAGCACGCTATTCTTCTCGCTTCACCCAACAGGGCCCGCTGCCGCGGACATTACCGCTTGGCTCGAGTTCGGCCCTGGTTCCTCCTACTGAACCCAGAGAGGGCGGCACGACGGCATAGTTGCACCCTGTGGCCTTTTCTCGGCTTTGTGGTTCCTCTCGCTCAGGCTCAACCAGCTGTCACGGCTTGTGCGATGGGCAAAGCCCCGTGTCACTGGCCCCCCGAGAGGAGGGTACCGAGGAGCAGGTGACCGTGTTTCCTGCTCACGTTGCTTCCGCCGGGTGTCCACATTACGGCCTTGATAAGGCCGGTGTCCTTTTCTGGTGTTATGTCCTAGGTTGCTGTGTCTCGGGTCACATGCTCCTGGGCTACCTAAAGGAACTATCGACCATTTACTGATCCAGTGCAAAGACCTTATCTTGCGTAAGACCGTTGCAGAGGGTGTCACCCATTGCTGTGATGCACATCCGCCGCTGGTGGTGGGGTGGGGGCCTCATTGGGAGGCGGCGAACCTTCTCCCTCGTTATTACTGCATCTGTCTGTCCTTGCCCGGCGCTACTATACTTCACAGAGTCTGAACAGAGTGTGCATTGATGGTCTGAAGTCATCGGGTTCAGTCTATAATAAGCAGCGAGGCCCGGGAAACGATCGCATGCCAGATCTACGTGTTTCCCAGCCCGTGCCGCGGACGGCAAGCTCAATCCAATCTAAAACCACCGGGCGCGAGATGGCTGATAAGCTTATTTCGCTCCCGCCGTGTCAGGAGAGAGCTTGAACTGACCGCCTCCCGCGTGAATCGCCGCGTAGAGTTGCCCTCTGAACGAGTCTCGTAAGTGGAACCGTCCAGTGGGAGGTGTTGACGCTTCGGGTAGTCTGTCCACATCTACGAAACTTGGCCTGATTCGCACGCGAGAGGTTGTTACTACCTGGGGTTGTGTGTGTGTGTGTGTGTCTGGGTGAAAGGTTTCTCCCGCGGGCTATTCCATCACACGCGGAAGATGGCTCACAAGCAAGAGGTTGTTTCACAAGAGTTTATCCGAAGGAACATCATTTCCTCACCCGAGATTGGAACACCAGGCGCACTGACCGCGCCGAAACCCTGCTGTGGAATGCATCATCTCACGATGTGAGGTCCGCAGCCGTTTGACCCATCCCCTCGACCTTGGCTTTTGTGTGGGGTCCATTATCATGCTGCCCACCGGCGCAGCGCGGCGGCGGCACGTCGGCGGTTACCTAGGCACAGAAACGGCCCCAGATACTACGGGAGCACCAGCCGGTGGTTGCGCCTTTGCCCGAGTTACATCGCCAGTCCAACGTGGCACACCGTGCGAGGGGTTGGAGGGGCGTTTGTTGGTTCGCAAAGGCGGGTCGAGTAATGGTTGAGAGATATTCTGGGTTCCTGTGCGTCTTGTTTGCGGTTGGAACCAAAACCATTGGCGCTGTGGCCGATCGAGCCAACAATCTTGCGTCCGAGTCCCATCCGTGGTCGGTCAAGTGGTTGGTGGTGGGTGCTGGCCGGAAAGGATCGTCGCCTCCTGTCCAAGAATTGCGGCCGCCCCCATCTAAAGCTACAGCGTCGCAGCAGAGCATGTCCTGCATGAAACATCTCATTGAGGCTGAGAGGAAATATTCCGTCCCAAGCTCTGAACCCAATAACTTCGGACGGTTACTCAACTCAACTGTGCAGCTGGACGCCTCGTTCGAGACGGGCTCCCGACACGAATTCGGTGTCTCTCAAGGCACACCGAATTATGCGAATCACGCTTGTGGGAGACCGAATTCGAGCATTCGCCCATGTGGAGAAGCTCGCGGTTGGCGCGGAGCGGTGACTTCTTCATCTGATCAGACCACCCGGAGGAAACACATTGGTTTCCAATGGCCGCCAAGTAAAATTAGCCTGCAAATCAATAAAGGCCATACAAGTCCCGCAGTAGACTCTGATGCAGTGCGTGGTCAGAAAAAATATATTTCGCTAGGCAGGGTATTTATTCGTGGAACTGCATGCAGCCTCGAGATCTATCTCAAACCACATGATCGAGGGGGGGTGTGGTGGAAGTGGTCCCCAAATTAGAATTTGGAGAAAGGGAAACGAGACAAAAAGGAAAAGGCTTTTTTTTTTGGAAGGGGGGGGGGACTGTCGAGACTGGGGGGGGGGCTGGAAACAAACAAAGGACGTGCACGCGGTCCCGGGGTTGTCGGTCGTTCAAAGAAGGTTGTCATGCATTGGCGGCGCCTGAACCTTAATGAGCTTAATGGCGAGCTTAAATCTTTGGGTGGCTTTTCTGCGTGTTTCTCCCTTTTCGCGTGTTGGACCGGCGCCAAGAAATGAAAACAGAGACCAGCCAACCAACCAACCAACTAACCAACCACCCACAACCAACACCTCCCAATACCAATTAGTGTTAGATAAGGAAGACTTGTTTTCCCGTTTCCCGGCGGCAGGCTATCGAGCCCATTTCATTCCCAGGACAGAGCCTCGGAGGGCGGTGCCAAGCCCAGCACACCCTCAGCCAGTCCTCTGACATCCATTCTTGCCAATAGTCTGCCTATTCGTCTTATCTTTCTGATGAGGCGTGCGTGGTCGGGGGGCAGGGGTGGTCTCTAATGACTGGGCCGAGTCATGTCTACCACCACGTTGCACGCATACAACAATGATCTCATCAAGCCAGCTGCAGCGCGGCACAGCAAGGCAAAACAGCAGTATATGTGGACGCAATCGCAATCTTTTCGCACTCGTTTTGGGACTATCGCATCTTATTGCCAAGTCTAGTTCGTGCCCAAGAGACGCCAGCCAAAATGTCCTCAGCATGCATGCACGTGTACGGTGTAACACAACAACGCAACACAACACACCCCTGGGCTGTGCCTGATCACTGCGCCGAGATAGGCTTCGATGGATTGCCCGACAAGCTTTTTTCCTCATCATCTTCTTCTGCTACACTATTCCAGTCTGTGGTTCACTTGTCGGGGTCCGATTCGGGCGCGCAGTGCGGGCTTGGCTCTTGGCTCCTAGCTCCGGAGCGAAGGCCACGCGGTCAGCTTCCCAATCCCCCCACACCCCGGGAGTCCGGATGCGCACGTGTGTGTGCGCGCCTCGTCGTGCTGTTCGTGATCGCCAACCATCTCCGGGGTCGGTGGTCAGCACACGAGACCAAACAGGACAACACGGCCGTGTGGGTGCATAACCCGAACAGGTAGATTGCTTTGTCCCATGGTAGGCTATCTGATAGTAAATTTATTCCAGAGAAGGCTATCCCAGAGCTACTCTCCCTCTCTCTGTCGGCATGTGGGTGATGCGAGTGTGTTGCATCCCGAGACGGACGGCCGTGTCATCTAGCAATGGATGTCATGGCGTAGGTAGTCACGCCCGCTATCTTGCTGTGCCTACCAGTCGGGGAGCCGGACCGGCCCCCAGTCGTTCGCCCCATCATGATGATTGATAGATAGATGACACCGGCTAGATACGACGCCGCGGCTCATGGGGGAAGCCACACACACCACGTCCGTCCGTCGCGGCCTGTGGGTGAGGGAGGGATCATGTCACACTCAACATCGAAATCTGACCCAAGATCCGATGCACTTCACTCGGGGGCGTCCTGCGTGCCTGCCGAGTTGGGTCCCAACATGCCGAAGGGTGGTCCCGAATTTGTCAAAAAAGCATCTCGGCTCCTCTCCTCGGGACCTTTTGGCGCTCTGGCGTGTGTCTGTATATGTGTGTGTGCGCGTTCGTGGTACCCACCCCACCTTCGCGTAGGCAGTGGCTGAAGAAATCATGGCGTCCGCCTTGTCCTCGGCCGTGCGGCATCGGTCAGATTGTACGATGGGGTCCCTCCTACTCACCACCACTGGGCGACCCGGCCGGCACGAAAAGGGCTGGCCTCTGTTCGAGGACGATATCCAATCTCACCCTTCTTGCTGGCCGGGCGTGGGCCTGAGCAGTAAGTAATATAAGCAATATACGTGGTAAGCCGCCGTGGGTGGTGAAATGCTTATAATAGTGTCACTGGCGTGTCTCGGCTAGCCGCGTATATCGAGCGCATTTGGTTGTACACGCCCGCCCGCCTGCCTCTGTGGGACCGTCAGATCGGCATGCTGGGCGGGAATGACGACGAATAGCTTCCAACGGCTTTGCTTTTTTCTTCCTTTCTGCCTTGCTGCCCTTGGGGGGGGGCGGTAGTGGGAGGACATCAGTGGGGGCCTTCTACCTGTCGTGTCCGGGTCATATGCAGCCCTCGTATGGCCGGCCCTATTGAAAGGGCTGATGCGGATGGTGACACGAGGCTTGAACCGGTGTGATCAGGCTTTCTCACGCGGGGATGCACCTACTTACTAAGGCGAAGAAGAAAAAGAAGGGAACAAACAAGAGATGGCGTAGGCAGGCAGCCCTACGACATGAGATAAAGTTGTCGGCCATGTTGTGCGATTCCTTTTACATGCATGTCAGATTTGGATCCTCGGTGTAACACCACATGTCGGCCTTGGTTGGCGTGGGCGGCTAGGTAGGGCTCGGAACCTGCACTGGTTCGCTCGCATACATGTGCCGGCTTTGTCAGATTTTTTTCTCTTCTCTTTCTCTAATTGATGCTCGGGGGCGTTTTGTGCGTATGCGTGTGCGCATGTGCGTGCATATGCTACATGCAGTCAGATATCCGCGGCGCAACGAACGGATGCGGCAATGCGGCAGAGCACGAGGAGCTGACTTTGACCTTCCGCTTGTGGCTTCGAGATCTGACAGCCTTACTGATGTACGTAGGCGAAGGGGGGGGGGGGCGAGGGCAAGGGAAGCGTGGCCTTACTCCAGACACCTGCAGTGTTTGAACAACACACCACAAGCTGTTTAAAAATATCAAGGGTCAAATATACAAGCACTGGTATCAGTCATCTTCTGTCCGCCTCACACCAGGCTTCTCTCGATGCTGCATGCCGCCGCTCCATGCTGCTTGCCGACCCCCATGCCTACCTACACGTATAGAGATGGTCCCATGCTGCTCCTGCGTGGGGCTGGCTGGCACATGGCCAGCCAATATTGGTGAGCAGGAGGAGCGAGGAAGGAGTTCAGGCAACAGTCCCTGTCTCGTCGTGGCACGATGCCGGAGCTGCGAGGCTCTCGGCTCGGAGAAAGAAATTACCTGAGCAAAGAATGCGGCTCACGGCACGAGACCACCCACACGCACAGCACAGTGTGAGCCCTGCCATGGGGCCGACGAGATCCGACACTTTCCGTACTGAGACCTACAGTAGTCCATATACTGTGCTATGAACTCGGAAACCGTGGACAAGTGGAGAGAGAACAAGGTCATCACGACAGGAAAGGGCCTCTTGTCTCCCAACGCCCTGCCTGTCTGCCCGTCGCTAAAGCGCTCAGGTTCGAAACCACGGTGGTCCACAGCAGCCAGTGCCCTCGCCTTCTGGGAAATCCTCGGGAGTTTGGGAACCCAAGGGCAACTGACAGCTGTACTGTAGGACCCGCACGTGTCTCCCGCCTGCACAAACCAAGTTTAAGTTTTACGCTTCAATTCAAGAAAAATTTTAAGCTCGCTCGCTTGCTCAATACGGGGCGCCTTGGCAAAAGTTCCCAATTTCGAGCCGCCTGCCCGCCCGCCTGCGCGCCGCCGCCGCCGCCGCCCAGGTGATGGTGGTGGTGGCTGTTGAAGGTCCGAGGAGGGATTTGGCGCCGGCACCAATTCCTTTCACGGTCGCATTCAACCTAGCTCCGGCCAGGGAGGTAAAGAAAAGGATGCCGCATATCGCCTGACCGCTGTGGTCTGGGCAGGGCCGATGGAAGGGAAGGAAGCAACCCAATCCATTGGCTTTCACGTACCTGTTCACGCCGAGGGGCCGCCTGGAGCCAAGTCTGACATCAGGGCTTGCTTGGTATCGCCAGATCTTCGCGGGCCAAGAGGGCATGGGGGGGGGGGAGTCTGAAGGGAGGGACGGCGGCCTACACGGCAGAGCACACCTGTCAGTCCTCGTCTTGGCCCTTTGCTCGTCGACCCAGTTATGCCGGACGTGCATGAGACGGGGGCCGATTATCATTATCCAGCCTCCCAGCCAGCCAAGGTTTCCTTGGAACGATGACCACCACAGCCTCCGTCTCTCACCTCATGGTGGAGATGGGAGAACGAACAGGCTCCCCATCCCCGCCTCATCACCGGGCCTCCTGTCCACTGAGAGAGAGGGAGAATCCTGTGCTTTCCTCGAGAGAGGGCACATCTGCAAAGGCCGCCCCACCCCCCTGCCTGCTTGTTGTTCCCTGGCATCTGCCGCCGCTCCTAATCCCGACTTGCAGAACAAGCTTAATTCGAGGACTTGTTTAGCGCGGAGCCAAGGGTGGAGCGCCAATGTGTGCGCATGGACTTTGTCCGCACTGAGGTAGGGAAGGGGGGACCCACTATGATCCGATGTGGTTTCATAGCAGCTTATTTTCCGGAATTGATGCTGCCTCCAAGGGCCCATCGCCTGAGTGAGCGTTCGGACTGGTAACCGGGGGGAGGGGGAGACGATATCATGTGGTTTGGTCTGGGCCACTGAGACCATGATCAGAGACAAGTGAATGAATAAATGCGGGCAGCTATAGTAGTGTCAGCATCATATCGCGAGTGGCTTGGGACGGCTTCCGGATGGCAGCACTCTGATACCAGGGGGGGCCTCGTCAGGCGTGGGCTGTCACAGTACCAAGTTCTCGGTACAAGTCCTTGGCACAGAAGGAGAGCGAGGGAGGGCCAGCAGGGAAAGCGGCATTTGCCATGTGGGTGCTTTGTGTGTGTGATGAGAAAGGGTATCCAACCGAGCGGAGCCGCTAGAGGTCAAGCTTACGCGGCCCTCTTCAATAAAAAGGATCCAAAAGCCAGCCACTCCGGTAGGGTCCGGGTCAATTTGTGCCCCCCGGTGCTGGCCCTAAAGTTGACAGCATCCTAACGCCGGCCCTTGCGACGCCTCAAATGCGACGCTGGCAGATTCGCCCCATCCCACCTCCTGCTAGGGCCATCTAAGTGTCGAGATAGTCAGCGGCCATGGATACCCTTTCAGGGCATGTAAAGCGAGAGATACTTCCTCGACCAACATGTGACTCAAAAGACGTGCGTGATGGAGATAGATGCGCGAGGTTTGTTGGAAGCATGATGATAGCTCCATGGGGCTTTCGAGAGATCTCGGCCAGGCTTCTGAGGCCCGACGAGGTGGGTTGAAATTAGGGTTTGCTATGCAGACCCTCGACGAGCCAGCAGTTCCTGCTCATGTTGTTCCCGTGCATTCCATACGAGTACGCCAGGGCAGAAGAACACCAAACCAGAGTCGAAACGAGCTCGTTTCCACAGGCCGGCCGCTTTCAATCTACCTGCCCAGAACATTAATCTCGTCTATCGTGCGGCACAAGATTAAGCTCGGCCGCCTAATCTGCACGCCCTGCATAAAGATAAAGTCAGGACACTGGAAAGCACCGTCCAGTCTTTTTCTTTGCATAAGATCCGTTCAGGGACCACCGCCGCAGGCCGTCACCACCGCTCCACCTAGGGAACTGCGGGCGAAGCTTTTCCAGAAGCATATGAGACGTTGACAGGGCAAAACGTGCTCACGTATAGTGGTAACCCTTCACTATAACCCTTTCTCAAACCCTCGATCAGCGGGAATAGGTTGTGCCCGCCCCCCAGCCCACACACCAAACCAAGCCGCGTCAAAAGATTGATCTTCGTCTGAGCTTGTTTAAACTCTGTCGCTCACCCGTTTGATCCCATCCTAGCGCCCCCCCGGGCGATGGCACACACGCTCTCTCTCCCACTCTCTCTCCCACGTTTCCCCAGTCTCGAGACACCCCCTTTCGTCTTGGCTGCGGAATCTCCGGATGATCCCCTCCAAGAGGCCTGAGCTCCTCGAGTGAACCGCCAAGTTTCTTGGGTTCGTAGATCATCGATTTGCTCATCCTCTGCTCATTAGCTGCCCCTCTTTTTAACGGAGTCTCGAGTGCCGTCGACCATACCGACCTGCTTCTCGTTGCAGACAAGAGGTGTCAAGACCGATGCGATCGTCGGGAATGCGCACGCCTGCAATGGGACACCTCGACTCATGTCCAGAGGGTCTGACCTGATCATAGCACCTTCCTGGAGCATAAGCCAAACAAGCAATGCATGGTGAACGTAAAGCCTAGACAGGCGCGCGCTGTCGCCTGGCGGTTCGGAGCTGTGATCGCAAAGTATCGCCTCCTCTCTCCTGCAACCCGGGGAATGCCCAGCTGTAGAGTCGAGACCTATGCATAGTCGTGGCATTGAACGAGTTGCTATTTCAGCTCAATGGCGAACGCTGGCGGTGACACCATAGGCTTAACTTTGTCATGAACTCAATTGTATATGGCGAAGAGCCTAGCTCAGTTCCAAAAGATCAAACAAGGTTCACTTCTGCGGTAGCTCCCGCCGCCGCCGAAGGGATGATCGAGGCGAGGTATAGGCGATGTCCTGTATAGTTTTCGCGTGCAAATATGCACAGACAGTGCGTTACTTTAGATCCCCGAGATGGCGACTCATGGCCTAAGCGCTGCATAAGGATGAAGTTATTGTCATCGGCGGTCAAAGTCTTGGATGATTTAGCCCTCCAAGCTCGCGGAGTCCGTGAAACTCCCAATCCCGAGACGCCACGATGCTCGATTATGTGGACAGCCACCTGGGTAGTCACCGTCCGATCCTCGCTGCCCGCCTCGGGGTCTTGAGCTGTCCGCCATTTGCTGTCTGGCTGCATTGCCAGCTGGTCCGCTTGACGGATAGTCAGCCGGCATGCATTAATCCCCGCGACGACAGACAATGGCAGTTGAATAAGCTTTGCGAGGTTTTCCCGGTCGGGGCTGAATGACTACCATTAGACTTCACCAGACTACTGATATACGTCCAATACGAGATGTCCAGCGGCTTATTCTCGCAAGTTCTGACTAGCAGATAGCCATTGTCCGAGGAATGCTCTTGAACATCGTCTCCAAGTCCGTTGTCAACAATGACGGCCCGACTACGTACACTCGGATGTGTCGGCCACCCGTCGTTGACGCGCGTGAATGACCGCCGAGCCACGAGTGATTCGTGTAGACGGCCACGAGTTCGCGGCGAATCCACATTCGTAGAGCTAATTGTGACAATACCCAAGACCGTTCCACTCACACATTGGGCTCGGTGTCCCACGTATAACGCCAGTGCGAAAGTCTCGCTGACACACGATGCGGTCGCGAGGGACAAAGTCGACTGGCAGTGCCCTAGTGAGTTGGCAGATATTGCTCAGCGAGCAGAGCTTGACCTGGCTTCAGGTCACTCATCGCCGTAGATCACAGGTCTTTCCGAGCCCAGCGGCCTCAGCCACTCCACCTCACAGTTTGACTTGGCGATGCTCAACTGTTGTGGGGCACACGTCTTGAAGCAACAAACCGAGAGTTGTCCGATATTCTCACGAGGACAGAATCTGACGGTGAGTTCGAAGCAGAACTACTGCTCGACGCTTCCGAGTGCTGGCAGTGCCATCCTTCAGCCCAGGAGTTGTTGGGACGACTATGTAGACCCAGACTGTGGAACGTGAGTAAGGAAATTGGGACGGGACGAGATAATAACGCCTGAGACTTGTGAGCTGGCACAAACTGCCGAAGAAAAAACATCGTAGACCTATCATATCTGCTTTCTTGTAAATGCGCTGAGCTCTCAGCCTCTAACATTGAATATCCACGGGAGGTTGATATTTCCAGCGGGCCCGTAGCTTCAGTGAACCACTCGGCGCGACGGCGAAAAAGGATGATAGGGGACCGGCGACTCGTTTTCGGCCTTCGAGTCAACGGCGAACAAAGAGGTAAGATGTACATTATGGAGGTATCGTACATGAAAGATATCGCCGCGGGTCGGGCGCAGGAATGGATTGGGAGTACGCGATGATAGATTACGATGGCATCTTCGCGAGAGACGGCACCGCAGATGAGGGCGACGACTTTTCTCACCAACCCGTGTGAGCGATATCACGCGGCAGTGTGCAGCCGTACCGCTTGCTGACGGGAATTTATTCGAAGTAAGGCCGTAATCTCTCCAGGGGTCGCACGAGGACATCGCCCGGAAAACATCTCGAAACCTGTCATCTGCAAGCCTCGTCCTGAGGCCTTGCAAGGACAAGAAACGGTCTTCCATAATCCTCGCAAGGAAGGCTGCAATGGTTATTTGCCAGCAAGACATGAGTGGCGCGGTGTTGCAGGACTCGGCTATTGTGGTTCGTAGCACGATCGGCCCTGGTCATCCCAAGTAGGTAAGCTTTGACGAGCACAGCATGGACAGCTGTCTAGATGGCCCGATCTGCGCCCGAATTCGTCCAGATCCAGTGTGCCTGTGTCCCACTCAACAGTCGCACCGACCGTACCAACGGGGAAAGGTCACCGTGTCCCGGATGCTCTGGACCCCAGCCAGATAGCTGAGTAAACGATCAAAGCCGAGTCCAAAACCCCCATGAGGAGGACATCCCCAACGCCGCAAGTCGACGTACCAATCCAAGCTGCCGGAGGGCGGCATCGAGTCGTCCGCAGTTGGAGGGCTGGCGTCGTCCAGAGCAGGTGTGGCCATATTGTGCTTTCTCATGGAATCCAAGAGCTGTGGCAGGCGATGCTCACGCATCGAGCCGCCGGCAATTTCGCAATATTCTGGCACCAGGAGATCAAAGCAGTCGGCGGTACGGCGCATTGCTGGACCGGTTTCCGGAGTCGCACGCATGTAGAAGGGCTTAATTTCTGATGGGTAGTCGGTAACAAAGACCGGCTTCCCCTCTCCAACCACGCGGGCGATGTACTTTTCGTGTTCCGACTGCAGCCCTGCGGCCCACGAAGGCGGCTGCTTGAACGATTGTGCGTCTCTCTCCAGAATGTCGATGGCCTCAGCATACGTCACACGAGGCCAGGAAGGCTGCATCATTCCCTGCCATCTTCTGGCGACTTCTTCTGGTGAGGCTCTATCGGCAGCGCTTTCGCCAGAGGCCCTCTCTTGGCCTGGGGATCGAAGCTCCTGAGCCACTCGAGACTGGTAAAGACTTGTTGTCATAGATCGTAGCATGTCTTCGACGACATCCATGACGCCATCCAGCTGATCCACGAAGCTCATCTCCGCCTCAAGCATGTAGAACTCGCTCAAGTGTCTCGACGTGTCGCTCTTCTCTGCGCGGAACGTCGGGGACAAGGTCCACACATTGCCGACAGCCTGTGCGAGTGCCTCAAGATGGAGCTGGGTCGATACAGTGAGATACTTGGGAGCTCGGAAGAACGAGTCGGCCGTCTCACCCTCGTCTTGGTCCGCAGGGGCAACCTTGAAAACTTCTCCGCCGCCCTCACAGTCAGAAGAGGACAGAATAGGAGGGTGAGTCTGGACGAATTCACGGGTGGCAAAGAATTGGGTCAATGCCGCGATGCTTTCAGACCGAAGCCTGAGGAGAGCGGAGTTGAAAGGAGTTCTCGGCCGAAGATGAGGTATCGTTCGCAAGTACTCAGGGGTTTGGTACTTCTTCTGAATCGGAAATGTCTGAAGGCGAGGAAGGTCAGTCACAGAACATCTCAGGCTTGCCGAAGTCTCAGCAGGCTTGCAGAGAGAGAATAAGCGGGACGGCAATGCACCTTGGGGTCGGAAGGACCCAGGACTTGGACGCTCTCGACGTGGAGCTCATGGGACTGGCCGGTGCCCTTTGAGAGAACCCAGGCCCCGGTAAGACGAACGGCGGCTCCGAGGGCGAGACTGTGTAGAGACGACGCGTCAGCATGAAAGGTGTCAGCCCGAGACAAGCGGTCTGGAAGAACAATCCGCACCCTTGGGCCTGGTTCGTGGGGACGAGGGCTTGCAGAGAAGCAAGGGAGGAGCCGTCTCCAAGGGCGACAAAGGAGCGCGACTTCATGGACCGCACTGAGCGGATGAAGCCATTGACGACAACATCGCGGACCTCTTCCTGGGGCTTCCACTCGAGAAGCCTCGCAACGGACCTAGAAGCAACGTTGCCACTGCCACTACCATTTGTCACGTATCGACGCGTCAATGGCGAGATTGATGGACGAGACGCGATGGTTGCTGTGCTCCTCAGCGGCAAGTGCCTGGCAGCGAGCGCCAAGCGGAATGCACGCATGTCTCCGCCAGGAGCTGAGTCGAGGAGACGGTGGAGTAGGATCGAAGTCGGGCGGGCATTCAGTGCGATGGAGGCGTGTTCTGCATCATATCGGCTTCGCGTTACCTCGACATGATAATCTGCTTGAGTGACGTCTTTGGCAAAATTAGACTATGATGCAGGGTGCAGTTGCAGCCCATCAGCGGGAAAAGGACGTGGGTCGCGTTGGATGTTACGTAATTCACATGCACAGACCATGCCTGCGCATGCTACTCCAACCGCAGCGTCGGAATCAGACCGTTTGCGAGAAGACTTCATTGCAGGTAGACTGACTAATACAGGACATGCACCCACCCATCCTGCAAGCCAAGCAGGTGCAGTGTTCGACCTCAGCTTCACATTGGGACTCGCTGTCAACCACCATTTATGATGGTTTGAACCCAATTGTACTGTCACGAAGGTGGTGGCAGGAGAATTCCCGCGAGCACAGACCCGCCTTGCCTGAAAACGGTCTCCCGCCAACCACACCACGGCAGCTTCATAGCTGACCGAATCGATCAGCGCGTCGACATGCTTTGCTACCACGCCGGCATAATACCTTGCACTGTATTTGCACCGATGTCTTGCTGTAAACTCATGTCAGATTTCTCCTATATACCCACAGTGCCTGTCAGACTTGTGCGCAGAGACGAGTTCCTCGTCCGCAAACTGGCAGGCCGAGAGAGGTGTCGTTGGTGTTGGGAGGCTGCAGATCATTTCTGATTTTCTTCCTACGCACCAGGTAACATCCAGATCCCTTTGTCTGCCATTCCGCCCCATCACATATCACACGGAAGGGAGCATTTGCCAACGGCGTGAGCCTCTTCCGCGAATGCCGCTCGAACATTTAAGTCCCAGCGGGTTCGACCTGGCCCAGGGCAAACGGAAACTCGCTGCTCCAGTCCCGTGGATTATATTACTTGTCAAAAGTACCTAGCATCTGGCGAGTGCCGCCGTCTCGGCCGGTCACGAACTCAACTTGCCAAGCCATGATAGGAGAAGAGGCCCTGACAGGCAGGGGACGCTCTACGTGCTGGTGCTAGGTTGGGCAAGGCGAAGCTGGGCTGTGTGCATGTTGACTGCTCTCCCCTTCACGACAGGCGGCCCGGAGCTTGATCTCTGTAATTGTGCTACCAGTCACTGTCCAGCTGTCCCCATCAGGTGGCCTTGAAATGTTGCGGTGGACGCTGTCTAGGGCAAGCAGGTCAAGCAGGCCAGTATGGTTGGCCGTCCATCCCCCGAGCTGCTGGGACTGACTGTTGGACGTGACTGTCACAGACTGCGGGCAAGGCCTCGTCGTTTGACACTCGGCCTGCAGCGGCTCCACTGGAACGTGCTATGTGGGACGTCCCAGGCTGTCGGATTCAACTGGTGGCCTTGGCTGGCAAACAGCGGGCGACAAGCTTCCTGATTCGGTCCTCTGCCCCTGCGAGCGGCCGGATTCGTTTGGGCAGATGACCTTGTTCTCCTTTTCGAGGGATGCTGAGCGGCGAGGCACCAGCAACAGCCAACAAGAAATACAGTGTCTTTTTTCCTGTCCCCTATTCTCTTTCTCGTGAAGAAAACAAATCAGAAAACCGTTGTGTCGCTCCTCGCTAAACTCTATCTGTTTGGCAAGACGCCCCTTCACACTATCGACCGGAGCCGCCATCCACTCGGCCGCTAGACGTGTGCCGTTTCCTATTGTTTCATTGCAGCGTTGACCTGCAGAAAGACAAGGCAGGAAGAGGAGGGGCCCCGGGGAACAGATCACAAAGCAGCCAAATCCAGATCTGGTGTAACAGACGGCAGATTGCAGTAGCAGGTCGCGGACGGCCGCCTGCAACCTCATATCACTCTCTGAACCCGCCAACCATGAATTTGGATCAGGTGGTCCTACACCAATCTGCTGCCTTGTTGCTCGCACCATAGCGAGCGCCGCAGGAGAGGCAGCCCCGGGACAAAGGGCTGTGTATAAACAGCTCTCAACAACTCCCCCCCCCCCCCTCGTGGCTCGTCACCACTGTTGGGCCTCCCGTTGAATGTTCAAGACATGAGTGGATATGTTCAAGCACCCCGGTTACACCGGCGCCTTGAACAGTCTTTGATTTTTCGCTTGGGATGGTCCGTCCTTGCCCGCTCCACGCCCACCGCTGCCGAAAATCGAAGACATATCTGCAACCACACCCGCCCGCGGTTTGTATCTGGTTCCCCGGCCTGTTCAAAGCTGAGCAGTTATATAATGGGCTGACCCAAACCGTCCATCTATGATCCCCTCCCCAACGTGGCCCTTCAACACCAACTGACACTCCTTTCTCGTTCTTTTCTCACCCCATCCCCCCTTTCTACCGCCATTCCTAGTGCTCACGGCTGACCGATATCGCTCTCCTCCTGTTTGAGGTCGCTGCTCGCAACTACAGCACACGGTGGTCATTGAAGGAGGCTGGCTCTGACAAGATGCCGCCCGGTAGCTCGTCCAGATCGTCCAAGCCAAAGCCCTCGGAGGTGGCGGCTCAGACCAAGAGAAACACCATCCCTTACATTCGCAAGCACTACGCCAACACATGGCCGCTGTATTCCTACCTCTTTTCGAACCCACTGAGCTTCACACCAGATCAGTTTCCCCAGAGGCCCATGGGTCTCGCAAACCCGACCTTCTGTACGTCTACACAACCGGGACTCCGGCCTTTTGGGTACACGTTGTGCCTGGTTGTACCGCATGGTCTCACTAACACGCATTCTAGGGATCCACACGGATGATCCCGTGGATCTCGCAACGAGCTGGTCAGCGCGGAACAACAACACAAGGGTAGCCTTCATCTGCGCCGCCAACGAAAAGAGGCCCGGCGGGGACTGGGAGACGGGCGTCGTGGGCTACGAGGAGCGCCTGTGCCGGAGAAGCACGCTGTCCGCCACGATCGCGACGCCGGGTCCCGCGTCCTACGTAAGCGGGGGCCACTACCCCCTACCCTGGGCAGGAGGCATCTACTCTGACAGTGTCGGTAAGTCAAAAGCGCCTCTCTCGTGACCTTGCAAACCGAACGCGGAATCCGCTAGCCCCTTCTCTTCGCTAACATCTGGTGTTTGCGAACCGGACAGTCGTCTTCCGCGGCCCGCACGACAGGTACGAGGAGCGCAAGCTGGAGGAGTGGCGGGCGCTGCCGGTGGTGTCGGTGACGCCCATGTGCCGGCCCAAGCTCAAGGAGGGCGGGGCCAAGTACTCGTTCGACGACGAGCGCGAGATGGCCAAGAACAAGCTGCGGGCGGCGCTCAGCATCTGCGCGTACAACGACATCCGCAACGTCGTCATCGGCGACTTCGGCCTGGGCAACTGGTACCGCAACCCGCCGCAGGAGATGGCCGAGCTGTGGCGCGAGGTCTTCCTGTGGGACACGAACCTGCGCGGCAGGATCGAGAACGTCGCCTTTGTCTTCGAGGACCCGACCCAGAGCACGATGCGCCTCATCCTCGAGGACGCGGCCAAGAAAAACAAGGGTGGCGGCGGCAGTAGCAGCTCGAGCAAGGGGAAGGGCAAGTCGTCCAGCTCGTCTTCGGTCCCCGCCTGCCCGACGGACATGGCCGTCTTCGAGCGTGTCTTCAACCCGGCCGAGATCCAGAGAGTCACCCAGCAGCCTGACGGCAGGATGGGGCTTGGTAACCTCGTGTGTTAGGCTAACATTTTGCGCACATGTCAAGAGCAGGAGACAGCCGGAGGCAGTAGGCTGGATGCTGCTTGTGGCTTGCTTTGGCTGGTCCAGTCAAGGGACTTTTGACGCAGGATGCCCGCATATTCTGGCTTTTATTGGGTTTCTAATTCTGTCGGGGATGGGAAATATTTGCTCGTGTCTTGATACTCACTCGGTTTCCCTGGGATTCTCAAAAATTGCTCCGGCTGGTGGCTGGCCGACCGGCCGTCTGCAGTTACTCTACTCTATCACTCTTGCACACTAATCCAAAAATTTGACATCTTTTCTTTTTCCTCATTCCAACCGCCGTGTCAACTCGAGTGTCTCTCCTGGATGCTTCACCGCCTACGTCAGCCTCCTGTGTGTCCCACCGTGCCTTCAGGGCTGCAGGAATGCAGGCCCTATGCAAGATCTGTGATCTGTGGCGTTCCTCCTAACAGCATTGTGTTTGTGTGCGTGTGTGTGTGTGCGTGTGTGCCCGCGCGTATATGTGTGGTGATGGCAGTCCGAGGCATGCGGAACGACGTCGTACCCGAAGCGCCTCCAGCCTCGACTGCTTATGCGGTGTAGCCAAGGAGGCTGAACCGTCTGAGACGGGTTGAGCTCATGTGACCTCGCCTAACTGGGGTCGATTCCACGGCCCACCCCACCCACATCGACTTGTCTGAGTCTCGCACTGCTGTCGCGGAAAGGGGCGCCTGTCTCTGCTGACACGAGTGGTGGATTGATTGATTGATCGATTGGGAGACCGTGCTCCCCTGTGCCTCGACCGATCTGACAAGTTCCCATTGCAGCCGTAACGTCTCTTCCAAAAGTAAACGCGCATCACTAGTTCACCAGGCGAAGAAGGAAAATGCCACATCCACCGCGGCGGGTGGTGGCATGACGTTGCTTTTCTCGGACCGGGGCTCATGTGCTGTGGGCGAACCAGGGAACCAGTTGCCGAGACGGATGGGTTGATGCAGAATAAAATGCAAACAGGCAGTCTAGATCACCCCAGACGGGCATAATCTAGTGACGGCTTCGAGCGTGGAATCCGCGCTTGCAGTCGTACCCCTTGCGCTGAGACATTGATCTGGGAAAATTCGGAAGGCGAGATGGATGCTGACATTTGTCTGCAATGGGAGAAGAGCAACAAATTGAAGAGCGGGTGACGTTGAGCCCGGTTTGTCCCTTGAATTATATAGTGTATATAGAGAGTCTCTGAATAGTGTTCAGACTAAGACTGCTCTGGGAATTGAGTTGTCAGATCCCATGAGAGACGGTGAGAATGGTCCACCTCATGGCCTTGATCACGACACACTGGCCAAATGATAACAAATCATAGCGGTGAAGACATGGAAATGGTGCTCGACTGTCTCAGATTGCCGAGACGTCACTCGGGCCACAGGTCCACACTCCCATAAGCACGAGTAGCATCTGGATGTCATGGTGTAAGCGATATTAGAACCTGTGTCCAACACACCGAGGCGAGGTTCGGCTCGGGCAAAGAAAGGGGTTCATCATTCCCGCGGAGAATCAAAAGCTATCCTTCCTGATGGCGGTCCGGTGAGCATAGACAGATATGCCTCATGTTGATCCTGAAGCACATGATGACGATGTGATGTGCTGGCTGTCTCTAGTGGCAGCGCAAAAGTGCCGAACATTAGAGTGTGGCTTGCCTTGACATAATTCTCCAGCGCTACGACAGCAGAAGACACGACAAGACGAGACACAACGACAGCCCCTCGACCGCTTCGTGTGCCCCACCCCTCCTCCTCCCAAGTAGGGTAGGCCAAGAGGGCAGAAGGGAAAAGGAAACAGGATCGTCGGTCGTTTCTGGCGGAACGTAGCGCAAGAGTGAGATCGAGTCGCACCGATCGTGCATGTCAGGTCGCACGACGGGGAGGTCCTACGGCCTGAAGAGGGCTAAGCGACACATGCATCAAGCCTCGATGCATTCCTGAGCCAGGCAGGACCTCGTTCGGAGCCAGCATGCACACCCACACACACCTACCCAGTGTGTGTGGGGGTTGGGGGATTGCGTCTTTCACACGATGATTCTGAGACCACCGTATCGAACTCGGCGCCAGAGGAAGAGTGCCAGTAGAAACGAGAGCAACACAGTGTGCAGCCATGGGCCTGTCGACGTGTGCAACGTAACAGCTCAACGTCGAGGGGGGAGATACACACACACTCTCGACTCACACTCGGAGATTATAAGACAGGTAGAACAGAAAACACCCAACGACTTGCACAGCCCCCCATCATCCAACGGTCGCCTAATGCAAGGTAATGTGTGACAGCGCGAGACGCAGATGACAATGCAAGATTCGACGCCCTCGTCACTGTCCACTTGTCTCTCCCCCCACCCCTGGCCCTGCTCGATGCGACTGCCCCATCCCATCTACCTGTATTAATTACTGTTTCAATTTCTCCTCTTCTCCTTTCTCTCTCTCTTCCCTTCCTGCAGAAGTACGCACGTAGCGGATGAGCACCCGGCGGTCCACCACGGCAGCCCGCATCACGACGCGGCACGTCAAATGTGCGTATGTACCTAGGTATGTATCGTAACCAAGTCAGCCTCTCTTTACTTCTGCTGCCCTGGCCCCTTTCTGGGAAAGGGTATTTGCTTTTTGGATCCGATTCTTCTCTCCTCCTTTCCTTCTTCGTCGATCGGGAAAAAAGATTCGATCTTTCTTGTGTGTCCGTCCGTCCGCCCCACTCACCCATCCATCCAGCCAGCCCAGGCACCGACCGGGAGGACGAGGAAGAGGAGGCCTCGATCACTTGTCTCATCCTTCCCTGTCTCGCCCGGCTGACAGCTCACTCGCCCACCGGAGGAACAGCCTGACTGGAATTCCGCCCCAACGGACTGAGTGACCGACTGACACCGCTGGTCTCTCGCTTGTTGGCATGAGCTGGGACGACTTTTCACTGGAACCGTGCCGCAAGAATAATCTGCGGCGTGATTCTTTCTCTGCTTCCCGGGCACAGGAACGTTGCGGGACAGTCACGACGCTGTAGATCCCATAATCAGACAGACATATAGGACGCTAAACAACGTCCAGTCGTGTCAAATTGCACCACTGAATGCAAGCTGGGTGGCCCGGGATGGAAGGGGGGCTGAAACAAATCTTGTAATATTTGATTTGCGCCGTCATACTGCCGGCTATATCATGCGGCAACATATACTTCCCAAGTCAACGTCACCATCGCTTTGCAATATTTTTCACCCGACCAGGCATGACTCCGTGTGTAAGATAAAAGCATCCCAATGTGCACCGCCTCTCTCTGCGATGCAAGGTCTCCGACACCGGGCACTACCATTCCATCTCTGGGGAATTTCCAGCGTTTCAACACCCTCTTCCAGCACTACGGCCTTGATGGGTTCTACCAGTAGGCGGGCCTCAGACCGGCAAAGGTGCCCATGGCCGAGTTATCCGTCTCGACCTCCTTCTTGCGCTGGCCCGCGAGCTCGAGCTGCACCATTCGGTGGATGTTGACGAGCCAGTCCACATACGACTGTGCCTCATTATTCCTGATCGTCATGTTAGCAAGTACTCTTTCGTCCTCGTCGCGTCTTGTCACGTACCTGTCTTCGACTAGCCCGCGCGCCCACTCGTACTCAGCGCCATCGATACCTTGCCTTGCAAGCTGGACAGTGAAGCCCTTGGAGCCCCTCAGCGTCTTCCAGAACTCGATGATATTCCGCACTTGCGCGCTCAGAAGCGTCTCCAACACTGGCAGGTCGCTCGTGTACGCGTCGAGACTTTGTAGTGTCGTCTTGTCCTCGCCGAAGAGATCCTGTATGAGATTCGGCGACGTCTGCGCGTGGAACCACAGGATGCACTGCTGACCATTGTCCATCAGGTATACACCGCCGGGCTCGACCTTGCTAAAGGTGTTGCGCATCGTCGGCGGCAGCTTGAGTTGGCCTGTTGATGGGTCCGCGAAGCCTTCAGCCTCCTGGAGGTTGTGAACGGCTATCATGCGCGGGTAGAGGTACAAGCTCATCTCGAGGCAGCCCATCCCGCGTATCATTCGCATCTCATGCACGCGTCGGTCCGAGGTCTCGTTGCCGCCCTTGAAGGCCCTGCACTTGATCATGCCGAGCATGTACATGCAGAGCTCCTTGAGCTTGTCCGGCATGACGAGCTGCGCCGGTGGGTATGACTGCGAAACAAAGTGCTTCCTGTAGCCGGCCATCACGTCGATGGTCTTCTCCTGCAGTACGAGCCTGATGTCCTTCAATGAGGCTGACGTGCTCGCCAGTTTTGTTGCTGCTTCCTTGGCGATGATCGACACGACGGCGTCTTGGTCGACAAACTTGATGCTCTCCTTGGCATGGTCACTGACACTGGCCACGATATTGCAGCAGCGCACTCTGCGCTCGCCGTTTGCGGTGGTGTACAGCAGCGCTGACTGGAAGTGAGCATCCAGCTTCGAGTCTAGCTTGCCGTCGTGGCTGAAAGTGACACCGATTGCCCTGTCCGCATCGATGCTTCCAATCTCGAGATCAGCACCAAAAGTGTGCTGGATGAAGTTGCCGTGGTATGCAGAGACTTGCAAGCCATTGGAGCACCTCACTTTCATGAGGGCTTCGTAACCGGTCTCCCGAGTGACAGCATGTTTCACCTCGAGGGACAGCTTGGCATTGTCTCTTCCGTTCACAAAGTTCGGATAGTAGAAGGTCTCACCGCCGGTGATAGCAGAGACGTAACCTATCGTGGCAATGTCGAGGTAGCCCCCAGTGGGTGCAGCCAGGAAGAAATCGGCTCCGACTCCGGCGGCAGCCATTCTCTCGGCGAGTTTCCTCCAGCCAGGATGCTCAGTCGTGAAGAGCTTCTTGTCGATCTCGCCACCTGGATGCTTGCCATCGTCCCTCATGAAGAGACGGCCAGGGCCCCATGTAGGCAACGCTGATAGTGAGCAGATGATCTTGCCTCCGGTCTTCTCGAGAGAGGAGACGGCAGAGTTGAGAGTGGACAGCAGGGCGGGCTCCGGGTTCTTGATGGCAGAAAACATCTGGGGTAATCTTGTGAGCAGAGACGAGATGACAGCCCTATGCTATGGTCAGCGTTTTGTCTCTGAACGAGGAAAGGCAACACGACCGGGTTCGTACTTTGACTCATGGGGATCAACAAACAGCCCATCGCTCAGGGGTACGAATGGATCCTCGATATCAGGCATGATCATCATTTGAGCTTGCTCTAACGCGGCCTGGGATTTACCGTCAGCTTCGGAATCAGGCGAGATGGCCTTCAGCACTCACACTGCAGTTGTAGAAGTGCACTTCCTTGTCATAAGTGACAAAGCCAACCCTTGAGTTGGGCGGTATTCTCTGTTTTGCCTCACCATTCTCATCCTTCTCTTCTGTCTCGTCCGCACCGTACAGAGTGGCCAAAATGCCATCACAGAACGCCTCAAGGTAACCCTTGTTGAAGGCCTCCTGGGTTACATCAATGACAAAGAGCCACCGCAAACCCACTGGCTCCCTGTTGTAGTACTCCTTGGGGCACACAAACTCGACGGTGCCGCGGCACAGCTCCGGCCGCTGGTCCCGGTCGACGCGAATGCCTTGTGGCGAGGTTGCGCAGAAATATTCTGGCGGGGTATCATTGGGATATGTGCAGAGGTTGCAAACGAACTTGTTGCCGCCCGAACGGAACATCATGAAAGGATTGATGTATGCTCGACATCTCCTACACCTAGGTGGGCCGATGTCGCCAAAGTCCAGAACGGGGACCTCGGCCTCGCCAGCCTGAGCCCGGGCCAGCGGCTGAAGCATGAGACCGAGGGGCAGTCCGGTCGTATGCAGCGCCTCCGAGGTGGCGGGGATGTTGTTCATGGTCAGGCGGGCGAACTTGGGCGAGGAGTTGCCCTGATCAAGGGCGACGAAAGAAACGGAAGCAGGAGGCGGCACATGCTTCTCGAAGGTTGGGTATATGTTGCTGAGGTAGTGTTGTTGCGCGGCGTCTCGGGCGGCGGGTACACTGGGGAGCTCGTCCTGGGAGACCTTGTTCTGCCCTCCAGCCGAGACAGCAGCCTCGCTAGAGCCGTCCCTCGCGCCGAACTCTGCTGGAGAGGCAACGCTACCTGGTGTGTATGGGGCATTGACCGGAGCCGGAAACTGGCCCTGGTGCGGCTGCGGCGAGAAGCCTGGCTGGCCAACGAAGCCGGTGGTTCCTGAGGGGTCGGCATTCAGGAAGGCCGTAGCAGGTGTGCCTGCGGGAGGTATGCCGTTGAATGCCTGAGACGAGCCGGTGGATTCGACCTGGTGGTATGCGTGCCTGTCCTTCTTCTTCCTCTTCCCCACCCCAACCTGGTGGCCCTCCGCCCCAAGCGACATGCCTGCCATTTGCGCCGTGATATCGTTCGGGTCTGCTTGGGGCTGGCCCTGGAAATACCCCTGGGTCGGCTGGGGCGAGGGGCCGCCAGGCGGCATCGACGAAGGTGTCCCATAGTATTGCTGTCCCTGAGGAGTGCCTTGCTGAGGTGGGAACTGTTGCTGCTGCTGCTGCTGCTGCTGGTACGGATTGGGGGCAACGGGCGGTTGGAACTGATTAGGTGTGCCCTGGTTCGACTGGTTGTACTGGCTGTTTGGGTCGTTGGGATCTTGCTGGCCCATGCCAAGGGAATGGTACATGGCGTGGTCCATCTTGACGGTTTGCGCAATGGGACTATTGCAGTGCTTCAAGGGTAGTGCTCGCGCAGAAGGGGGTCCGGCGAAGGTGGGCGAAGGCTACGGTGTCAGATGTTGCGGGACAGCGTGGTTGCGGTGGTGGTCGATGATCGCCGAGGTGCGTCTAGGATGCTCGTGTTTGCGCCAAGGGAGAGAGAGAGGGAGAAGAGAAGAGACGAGATGCAAACAGGCTCATTGGCTTTGGGCGAGGAGCAGCATGGCCGTGGATGAGTATCGAGGTGTATTCACAGACGTGATGTATATCAAGAGAGTGTCTCTAACGAACCAGGCTGATTGGGTATTAATAAAATACGGGAGACAGACCTCGCCCGCATCGTCGCCGGATGGTCAAGCTCAAGGTGGCCTTTCCAAAAAGTGACACCAGGAACACTAGACAGGGATCCATGCTCTTCCCGAGCAGTCAGACTGCCTGCCTGCCGCGCCTACCACCCCTCGTGTTGATCATTTGCAGCTTGCCGGCCTGTCTGGCCTGTGCAGTGCTAACTTTCTGGGGGAGGGCTGCACGTCAATTCAGGACAAGGCATCGCAGCCAGGGATCATCAACCTGCCTTGGTCTTTCTTTGTACTGCCCGACAGTCAACAACAACACCTACAGAAACCAAAGTGTGTTGCGTATCGACTGCCGCACGTACTCATTGACTACCTTTCCACTCGTTACCAAGCCCACCAGGCGTGGCTAGTAGAGTTATACTGATTTAATCCGCTTTCTTTGTACCGTTGAATTTGGCGGCGCGTATCTACGAGCACAACCAACGACCCAGTCCAGAGGAAAAGATGCGCATGGCGACGTAGAAGCTATCCAGGGCGACCATGTTCACCTTTTGCCCCCTGCAGGGGGCTCTCTCAGAGTCCACCGCATCTCAGTCGCTGCTGGAGCTGGATGGAGGCGTCAAGGTTCTCATCGACGTCGGATGGGACGAGACCTTTGACCTTGACAAGCTCAAGGAGCTCGAGAAGTATGTCACAACCCCCCTCGATGAGTGCATCCGTCGCGCGCCCATGCTTGTGAGCGCTGAACCAACACGAATACAGACAAGTCCCAACACTGTCGCTGATCCTCCTCACGCACGCGACCGTCTCCCACCTTGCCGCCTTCGCCCACTGCTGCAAGAACTTCCCGCTCTTCACCCGCATCCCCGTCTATGCCACCCGGCCAGTCATCGACCTCGGGCGAACACTGCTGCAGGACCTATACGCCTCGACGCCGGCAGCTGCGACGACTATCAACCATGGCTCCCTGGCCGAGACTTCGTATGCGTACACCCAGCCAGCATCTCCTGACGACAACTTCCTGCGACAGGCCCCGACATCCGAAGAGATTGCCCGTTACTTCTCCCTTGTCCAGCCGCTGAAGTACTCTCAACCCCACCAGCCCCTTCCGTCTCCCTTCTCGCCCCCACTCAACGGCCTGACCATCACCGCCTACAATTCCGGACACACCCTCGGTGGCACGATATGGCATATTCAGCATGGGTTGGAGTCGATTGTCTACGCTGTCGACTGGAACCAGGCCCGAGAGAATGTCTTTGCGGGCGCGGCATGGCTAGGAGGTGGGCATGGTGGAGCCGAGGTCATCGAACAGTTGCGCAAGCCCACGGCGCTTGTATGCAGCAGCAGGACACCGACATCGCTAGCTCGCACCAAACGAGACGAGCAGCTGCTCGACAACATTCGAGCTTGTGTGGCCAAGGGCGGCACGGTCTTGATCCCCGTCGACTCTAGCGCCAGGGTCCTTGAACTATCGTACCTCATGGAGCACGCATGGCGTGAAGAGGCCGCAAAGGGCAAGGATGCCGCTGGCAGCCTTAGTGGCGCCCACCTCTATCTTGCCGCGAGGAATATCAGCAGCACTTTACGCCACGCTAGGAGCATGTTTGAGTGGATGGATGAAAGCATCGTGCGCGAGTTCGAGGCCGGTGCTGACGGCTCCAAAAACGTCAATGGAGACGGCAACAAGGGCAAGAATTCAGGCCCCTTCGACTTTAAACACCTCAAACTGCTAGAACGAAAGGCGCAGGTTGACCGTCTTCTTCGAAGGTCGACCGAAGAGGGGTGGACACGAGGCATGGTCGTTCTTGCCAGCGACAGGAGCATGGAATGGGGCTTCTCCAAGGATGTCCTCAAGTCTATTGCCCAGGACTCAAAGAACCTCGTGGTGCTCACGGAGAAACCGAACCTCAGCTTACAGAACATGCCGTCGATATCCAGGACACTGTGGGAGTGGTGGAAAGAGCGCCGAGATGGCGTCGCGGCCGAGCAGCTGAGCAACGGGGAGACTCCCGAGCAAGTCTACGGGGGAGGGAGAGAGCTTGAACTTGCCGAGGCGCAACGGGTGCCTCTGGAAGGGAACGATCTGACCATCTACCAGCAGTGGCTTGCTACGCAGCGGCAATTACAGGCCACGCTCCAGACTGGTGGTGCCACCGCCCTCGAGGCAGTTGGAGATGGCGTAGACGATGCATCATCCGAGTCATCCACGGAATCAGAAGAGTCGGAGACCGAACAGCAAGGAAGAGCTCTGAACGTGTCGACGACTATGGGACAAGCAAGCCGGAAGAAGGTGGTACTGAAGGACGAGGACCTGGGCATTAATGTCCTTGTAAAGAAGACAGGTGTCCATGACTACGATGTGCGTGGGAAGCGAGGCAGGGAGCGAATATTCCCCATCCCCGTACGAAGGAAAAGAACCGACGAATTTGGCGATCTTATCCGACCAGAAGACTTCCTGAAAGCGGAAGAGCGTGAGGACGACGGGCAGGAGCCAGGAGCCATCAAGAAAGAGGAAATCGAGGGCATCGGCAAGAAGCGAAAGTGGGATGACCTCGGCAAAAAGGCCAACACCACCAACAAGCGGCCCCAACTGAACAGAGCCGCGTCCGACGATGTGCCCATGGCCGCCCCTTCGGAGGGCTCCGCAGCCGTAGACGATGAGCTTGACGGCGGGGAAGAGGAAGAGGTGCCCAACCTTGGTCCCTCAAAATTGGTCGTCACGAAAGAAACCATTCCTATCAACCTCCGCATCGCATTCGTCGACTTCAGTGGCCTGCACGACAAGCGATCCCTCAACATGCTAATCCCGCTCATCGAGCCACGCAAGCTCATCCTCGTGTCTGGCAACGAGGAGGAGACGATGGCACTTGCGACCGACTGCAAGAAGCTCCTTGGCGCCGAGATAACCACTGCCGACAATGGAACGACGACGGCCGAGGTGCTGACACCAGGCGTGGGGGTGGCGGTCGATGCCAGCGTAGACACGAATGCGTGGGTCGTCAAGCTGGCCGAACCACTTGTCAAACGTCTCAAATGGCAGAACGTACGCGGCCTGGGCATCGTGACCGTCACGGCGAGGCTGGTGGGCGCAGAGGGCAACGCAGACACGCACCCGCACCTGCCCGGGGCGGCGGAGGAGGAAGCCGCCCACAAGCGCCTCAAGACCGAGGGCGAAACCGATGCCAAGGAGGGGACCGACGAGAAGGCATTGGTCGCGGGGGTGCCGGTCGTGCCGACGCTGGACGTGCTCCCGACGACGATGGCGTCGGCGTCGCGGTCGGTAGCGCAGCCGCTGCACGTTGGCGACCTGCGGCTCGCGGACCTGCGGCGGGCGATGCAGACGGCGGGCCACACGGCCGAATTCCGGGGCGAGGGCACGCTACTGATCGACGGGGCAGTCGCGGTGAGGAAGAGCGCGACGGGGCGGATCGAGGTGGAGAGCATCTGCGTGCCGGCTGCCGCCGGGGCGCCGCAGCAAGGGGGCACGTTCTGGGCGGTCAAGAGGATGATCTACGACGGCCTGGCTGTGGTGGCCGGGGCTTAAAACATTTGCCTCTGACATGCTGACCTGGCTGGCTGAGGCCCTGGGTGCAGATTCCGGCTCCGGTGGAGCTCACCGGCCTGACTTGGCAGCAACTTGTTGGAAAGGACGGCAGCCTTGTTTCGAATGGTGGAGGGACGAGAGGGATTTGCAGCTTGTTGTATTGCTATTCTATATCTTGGGTGGGTTGGTGTGAGCATCGTAATGCCGGCTAGGTTGGCGATGATGCTGCTGGGATGCTCATCTTTTCTACCAAAATCATCATCATACCCAGAAAATAGCAGCGCTGCATTCACACATATGAAGGAAATGACCCATGATCTCATAAAGAGAAGAGGCAGCCCAGCACCTGCGATACGGCGATACGTTAATGACCACAAAGAGCCTACATCACCAAGCAATCTCTCTCGCATGCACTCACTTTACTCCGCCTCTCTATGTATCTCCTAGGAAATAAAGGCACGCGGCTCCGAGACCCGACCGTGACTAATAGCTCTCTCTCTCTCTCTCTGTGCCAGGGCGAGAAGGCAAACCGACCCCATTTCGTTCGCGGTCTTGGCGGGGGCGGGTCCCCGGGCCACGAGATTTGGGTTGCTCTCTCTGTCAGTCTCTCTCTTTGCTCCCCTTTTTCGTCTTTGATGAGTTGTGGGGCCCCCCTCCCTGCCTTGCTTTCCCCGTTGCGTGCGCCGCGTCGGGTTTCGGGCTGGCAAGACGGGGGTCGTCCTGCCGGGGTTAATGGGACAGCTACTAGCTGGGCTTTGTCTACAACACATAACTTTCTTATGCGCGGTACCTTGTGTGCATGGGGCGTGGCGGCATTACTGTGGTAACTTTGTTTGTATTTATGCGCGTGTCTTTGTCCCGTCTGTGAAGGCGTATATTTTCCGTATATTTCCCGTACAGGCTGATGTTTGATTAAATTGACTGGACCCGTGGATTGAAGGCAAGAGAGAAGGAATAGGAAGTGGACAGGCCACACCCCTCGTGGGACCTGCCGACGCTGTCATGTCGTTTCAAGTGCTGATCAATGTCGCCTTTTTTTGTTTTGGGGCACTGCGAGGGGACGAGGGAGGCTGGCCGATCCGACGCTGTGACCTCATTCCCGCCCGGTTTGACATGTGGCCTATTGGTCTCCACGTTTTCGCTCTCTCTCTCTCTTTCTCTCTCTCTCACCTCTGCTGCTCACCTGCTCACCCGCTCACCCGCACCCACACCGTTGGGAGATGATTTCAGGGGGGGTGATCGTCGACAAGGCCCGTATTATGGTACTACCCACCTACTGGCAGCTGCAACCCGTACCTGGCAGCCCTAGCAGACTGGCAGGCTGACATGTTGGTAGCTAGCTGCTTGTATGTACTTCAAATGGCTGAGGGGTAGAGATCACGGAGTGAGAGGCTGTGGTCTTTACAACTCGCGCAGGGTAGTAGTGGTAATACTGTAGTAGTGGTATGATTAGTCCACTTGGAAACGTTCATTGGCTTTACGTGATTGTCTCCCGAGGGTTGCGTGTCGTTGAATCTGCAGCATGTTATTTCAGGAAAGTGTGGATACGGCGAGGTACAAGCTCGGCCAGCTGCAGGTCAGGTTACCCATGGTTGTTGCTATTGTTGTTGCACAGGAGTCAGTTATCATTACTGTCTACCGATGGCGGCGATTGAGCGCAGGAGCTGATATGTACTGGACTGCCAGCAGACGGCAGACGGCAGACAAGAACACAATTGTTCACCCCAGCTGCTGCTGCATATAAGCATACTTTTTACCGTACTGGGACGAGATAGTGATCCGACCATTAGACCCTTAGACTATGCAGACTATGTACCTAGGCTGGTAGTCCACAGCTGATAGAGTTCAGGCGAACTGAGAGAGAGAAAGAGAGAAATGGGATGCTCGGTCGCGGGCCGTCAACGTTGCAACCTTGACCCAGGTCCTGCACATAAAGTGGCCCACTGGCTTGGGATCCACGAGGCGCGGGCAGCTCTCGACCACGATACCAACCGGCTGACAGGGCGAGGACCGTGAAGTTTTGGTTTTGTTCTCATGTGAAGGCGCCGCGAGCCAGCAAGCAAGACACTGTCAGCAGTAGTAGCCCAGTAGTCCCGGACTGCCAAAATCATTGATTGGCCCCGTCGTATCCCATCCGAGATATGCCCCGGCAGGCCTGCACCCGCAGCAAAACGTGGGAGCCAGAGTTAGGACGGCCTGGACGGCCTGGACGGACATGCATTTTCAGCTGGGTTGGAGCTGGCGGGGCCCATCTCAGTGGCTCAGCCGCCCAATCCGATCCGTTACCCACCCTCGCCCAGCCAGCCCAGCCAGTCCATGCCCTGGTCGTCCTAGCGCCCCCTAAGCCCGACCCGGACCTCCTTTCCCTCTTTTCCCCTGCACCACCGCCGCCCGCCCTGCCAGCCTCTCTGCCTGCCTGCCTGCCTGCTGCTTCTGCCCAGTTCCTGCTCCAGCCCCAGCAAAACTCGCAATCTCCAAGCGAACTGACGACGTCCTTTCCGACCTCCCGCTCCCGCACCCTCAGAACTCAATTCTCTGGCGGCTTGCATACACGCTCACCATCACACACTCGACACACACACACTCAATACATCGACGACCACGACGACCTTGCCGCCTTCCGACCGGCTCCTCCTCCCCCAGACAAGCCAAGCTCGCATACCTAGGTACACAACCGCCCTGTGCCAGACGCGACCGCCCCCTTAGACCTCGTAGCCTGCCCTCGAGGGTACAGTCAACCCCCCGGCCCGTTGATTACTGCCTGACAAGCAATGCCGACGCGATTCGCCCGTCTCGTTATCCCCTAAATCCTTCCCTCGACTCGCTCCCATCTCCACCGCCAAACCACTACCACCACCACACCACCACACCGCACTCACATCAACATATCACGCCTTGCCTTGCTTGAGGACGTCACCAACATCCATCGACTCCTCGGGTAGGGCGAGCAAACCGCAGTTCAGCATCCCAGACTAGCAGAACCGTCTTCCTCCGGATTTTATCTCGCTTTCTGCGACGTCGACCAGGCAGGACCAGATTCAGACCCAGACTCCGTCCGACCCTGGGCCTGATCCTCAACTACCCGCCTCTCCTTCCCAACCCCCTTCGGCTTTGCCGACCATCATCGCTCATTTAGTATACTGTTCTCGACGCCGAACACCTCCCCCGTACGAGATGCCATCGTTCCTCAATGACCACAACTCGCCAATTCACTTCCAGCACGCCGGAGTCGTCCACCTGAACGGCCCCAGCCACTACGAGGAGGGAATCCCGAACATCGACGTCAAGGTCAATGGACACGTGCCGCACTCGGTCAACTCGCACGTCTCAAATGATAGTTTCGACGGCAGCTCCTCCCATTCCACGCATACCTCCGAGTCGTCGGACGCCTACCACATGAACGGCAACGACACCCGGACCTCGACTATGAGCACAACCAATGGCCACAATGGAGCCATTGAAGGGGTGGATCACGACTGGAAGACAAATGGCTTCGCCCATGGGGACGCCCCCCAGAAGCCCCTGTCCAACGGTGCCCCCATCACCATCTCCCCGCCAGACCGAGCCGCTCCCCCGCGACCACCAATGCCCAATGGGACGGCCGATCGCACCTCAGCCCACAGCTACGCGGAGCCTCCCTCGATAAGGACGTCAATGGCCTCCGCAACCACAGGCTCTGTCCAGCCCTCCCCGTCAGGGTTTTCGATGCAGCAGGGCCAAAGAGGGGATGCACCCGGCTCTGGCGGCGGCAGCAATGGTCTCTACGCCGACGGTGGCTCCCGTGTCCGGTCCTCGAGCCCGGCAAACCAGAGGTCCAGCCTGGACCCGAACGCTCCACCACCCCAGAGGTTCTCCTCTCCTGCCCAGATGTCGGGTAACACAAGTCTCAACTCATCGACACCCAATCTCCACCCAGCAAACCCAGGGCTGAAACACCGTCATACCCTCGAGGTACCTAGGCCCGGCCAACCCCGCGGGTCGCGTGACGGGCAGGACAGTGCAGTTACCAGCGGTCGCTTCTCGCCCACCAACGCCGCCCCCGGCGGTGCTAGGAGAGCCTCCATCAACCTGGTCAGACGCAACACCCGGTCACTGCACAGCGATTTTCCCCGCGACGAGGCCTTCCCCGACGAGGACGCCATGCGGTGGGCAGAGGCATATAGGCAGAAGAGGGCCAGCAAGAAGAAGAAGAAGGAAGAGGAGGATGACGACCGTGTATTGGTCGGCACCAAGGTCGACGAGAAGCACGCAAACTGGGTCACCGCCTACAACATGCTGACGGGCATAAGAGTCGCCGTGTCCCGCACGAATGCCAAGCTGGATCGTCCGTTGACAGATGCGGATTTTGAGGCTAAGTCCAAAACAACATTCGATATGTAAGTATTGCCGGAGCGTGTATCTTCGGACTCTCGCGGGTGTTTGAGCCAGGTGCGTTGAGAAACAGGTACTGACAGGTCTGCAATCGCAGCACCGGAAATGAGCTTGTCCCTTCTGCAAAGTACGACTTCAAGTTTAAGGACTACGCGCCTTGGGTCTTCCGACACCTGCGGCAGCTGTTCCACCTGGATCCGGCCGACTACCTCATGTCCCTGACAGGAAAGTATATTCTCTCGGAGCTCGGGTCACCGGGCAAGAGTGGTAGCTTCTTCTACTTCTCCAGGGACTACAGGTTCATCATCAAGACAATCCACCACGGCGAGCACAAGTTCCTTCGTAAGATATTGAAGGAGTACTACCAGCATGTGACTGAAAATCCGAATACGCTGCTCTCGCAGTTCTACGGCCTCCATCGGGTCAAGACTCCCTGGGGAAGGAAGATCCACTTCGTCGTCATGAACAACCTGTTCCCGCCACACCGGGATATCCACACCACTTTCGACCTGAAGGGATCTACCATTGGCAGGGACTACAGGGAGGAAGACCTAGAGAAGAACCCTCGGGCAACCCTGAAGGACCTTAACTGGCTGAGGCGGCAGAGGCACCTGGAGCTCGGCATCCAGAAGAAGCGGCTCTTTATGGAGCAGCTGCAGAAAGATGTCAAGCTGATGCAGAAGCTGCATATAATGGATTATTCTCTTCTGATCGGTGTGCACGACACTCGCAAGGGCAACGAGGAAAACCTGCGGGCCCAAAACCTCCAGGTCTTTAGCCCCGGCGGCGCGCAGGGTTCCGAGGACCCTAACCAGGTCCTGATGCGTACGCCCTCGAAGCTCGAGAACCAGCGCCGTGCCGCCCAGATGCGGCAGCTGATCAAATCCGAGCGGCCGGTGCCCATGGGACAGAGCATGTCTGGCATGCCCGATGTCCTGGAGGACTCTGTCGCCAACGCAAAATCTGACTCCCTGTTCTACTCGGACGACGGTGGCATGCGGGCCACCCACGAGGACAACACGCCAGGTGAAGAGATCTATTACTTGGGAGTCATTGACTGCCTGACCCATGTAAGTCGAGAAAGCAAGTTCCCTTTTTTCTGGAAGGATCCAATACTGACTTGACTCTAGTACGGTGTCATCAAAAAGATCGAACACTTCTGGAAGGGACTTTCAAGCGACCGCACGCAAATTTCTGCCTTGCCACCAGAGAATTATGGTGATCGATTCCTCAACTTCATGTCCGGGATAACCATGTCTCCTGAGGAGGCACAGCGTGAGGCCGAGGAGAAACAGAATGCCGAGGCCGTGGCAGCCGCCGAGAAGTCAAAACAGCGCGTGCCAAGCTGGAACAGTGCAGGCCGCAGGTCTACGAGTAATAATATCCCGGCAGCCCCAACCCACGAGCCTCCTGCGCCACCCGGCCGTGGCTCTGGAGCCATCTCACCTCAGGCAGAGGAGACGATGCGGAGAGCAGAGCACGTTGCGGCCAAGGCGGAGAAGCATGGCCATACCGAGCAGGGGGTGCCGGAGCGGATCATGAAGACGAGTGGCTCGGCCAGCGGCGGCATCTTCCCCTCCATAGCGGCCGCTACTGCTCCATCCCTGATGGCCACCAACAGCCCAATTGCGAACAGCCATGACGCAGCGAACCAGGCTATCTTGCCTATCGTGGAGGAGCCTAGCGAGGGATCTACCAACGGCGAGCATGACCACAGCGCAAGCAGGACAAATAACACGACAGCTGGCCTTGACGCGCGACCATGGACGCCGGCAAGGGACGGCCAGGACCGCAACAGTTCCGGCTCAGGCAACCCTGCGCTCTCGAACATGCGTGAACCGTCCAGGGCACCACCAACTCCGCCTAAGACGAGTGGTAGCATGGTAGGCAATGGCAGCGCATTTGGCCACGGGAAGCGACTCACTAAGCCGGAGAGCGCCGACAGCGGGATTGGGGTTCACGAGATGATGGGCCGGGCGAGGAGCGGAAGCCAGGTGTCGAAATACTCCGACAAGGCCGGTGTCAAGGGGCAGATGAGCCGGGAGAGCTTGGATAAGGCCCTGCCACCGCTGCCTGCCGTCAATGGGCCGGCGTAAAGAACCACCTGGGGAGGGAGGAGCGCCTAGGATGGAAGCAAAGGGTCTCTGGTCCTGCAAGGCCAGAACAGGGAAAGAGAATGTGGCAACGACCAGAGGAGGGGTGGATAATGAGGAAGAAGACATCCGAGGCAACCGCACCCTTTTTCCCCCTCTGCGGGAGGGGGCCGATTTTTGTTTATTCGCGCAAAGAACGATATGATACCACTACAGCATCGAAAGCATCGAATCCAAACCTTTCTTGTCAATACTCTTTTCTTCTCCTTTTCCTCTCCCTGACTCTCGACCACTTATTCTCGTCTACTTTTATCACTTCAATTCTTCTTCTACTTTGTCTATCGACTGACACGCCCACCCGAGTCGACCCGATCCAGATCATTTACAACTTTTTTCTTTTGTTCCTGCGTTCAATTGGCCAGGTTGTGTTTGAACGGTGTTTGCTGTCTTTTTAACCGGAGTTTCTTGTGAGAGGTTTAGACGGGCAGAGAAAGAGAGAGAGAGAGAGCAGAAGCTTGGGGCTGTCTTGTCCCTTGACTGGGATGAAACGAGGAAGATAGTGAAGGCGGCCTGGTCCCCCACCAACCCCCCAACGGATGGATATAAAAAAACATCGACACCAACAACCAAATCTTGAAATGAAGACCAAATCAGGCTGCAGTCTCCTTTTCCTTTTTCTTTTTGGTTTCCACACTCTCATGAACACGCCGGAAGAGAAAAGCAATACAGAATGGGCTTTCCCCCCTAATTCCTCCTCCACCCGAGGCCACGGAGATGCGTTGAATGAGGGAGGGAGGTATTTGGATGACTGGTTTGCATGCTGGGGGGCATTGTATATAGCTTCAATGATACCTCATAGACTAACATTGGATGACAATCGAAATTGGAGCTCTGTTTCTTCTATACTCCATTGGTTCCCTGGGCAGGTCCAGCTTGGTACGGTTGGGACGTGGTCCTGTTTGAACGACTGGCTGGCATATCTGGTGTGTCCTGTCGTCTTACAGCATCTCAACTTCATTGTTGAACGACTACCAAGTTACACTTGAGGCGAGTAGGTGGATGGGTGCTGACTGTGAGTAGAATGGTTTCCTGGTATTATGATATTTTGCCCGCCCACCCCTGAACGCCCTGATCCCTCGCGTGAAGTAATGCGGGTTGGTCTTCCTCCTTCATGTATTTGCTTTTTTCTCTCTCTCTTTTATACACACATGTGATATGTACACACAGACACTGCAGCCTTCAAACACAACACGAGTTGCCCTTTCCACCTTCGAAGGTCATGTGAGTTCCGTCATGACCCGGCCGGCCCGCTCTGTATCTGAACGTTCTGCGCGCCCTGCGCCTGGAGCTGCGCCAACCTCTGCTTCTTGTTGTGCTCTGCCACGCGCCACTTCTTGAAGTATGTCACCTGTGTGTTCCGGGGGAAACAAACCCCAACAGTCAGCCAACCGGTCAAACATCCGGCCCTTCCCACGGTGCCGTGTGTCCTCGTTCTCGATGTTTTGCTTACCCACTCGGAGGCACAGTCCCTCTCGAAGGCGGTCGACTGCCCTCCGCACTGCTTCGCCGCCGCCTTGTCGTCCTTGATGGCGTCCAGGATGTTGTTGCGGTCCAGACAGGCGAAATAGGCGTCGCGGCTCTCCCAGCACCGCTTGCGCTCCGTCCGCGTGGGGGCTACGGCGCCGCTGCGGACCTCGTCGGCTCGCTTGTCCGTCGAGGACTTCCAGAAATCTGTGAGACCCATTTTCTTTGCTTCGCAGAGGGATATGATGCCCTGGTTTGGCATGCGATTGGGGCGTTGGAGATTGGAGGGTGGTTCGACCGGAAGGACGGGTTCGAGGTGGGATGGATGGATGATGCACTCATTCACTCCTTCACCCGCCTCACTGGGCTATCCGCTGAAGAGAGCTTCCCGGGCGGCAGAATTATTTGGGCGGTCAGGTCATGTCCCGGTGCGTTGGCAGGTACGTCAGTGCCGGGAGCTTGGTGCTGTGCCGTAGCGTGCCGGGGCGAGCTGCAGCCAGGGTTCCGCCTACCATCCCTGGGGCGGGCTTGGCGGGAACAAGCAAGGGACCAGGTGCCAGCGGGAGTGATTGCGATCACCACACAACACATTGTCATCAATCTCGACATCCTACAGCCGGATAGACTGCTTTTGTTACCGATCCTAGACCCCCGTAGAGTGGATCCTGTATCTCACACGAGCCCCGATATTCCAGATCGATACACCGACGGTGGCAACACGTCACCACAGACACGGCGACACCAATCTGTCTGGTCTCCGTCTTTCTGTCTCTTCAACTCGAAATGCGCCCTAGGTAGCAGGCAGCCCTGACCCGTCGAACCACCGCCATCCCCGAACAACTGCTACCTACTCACGAGACCCGGCGCATCACGTCATCCTCCGCCGCCACCATCACCACTACAGACCCTACCACCAAGACCACACATACAGCCTGAGACGAAATGGCGAGGAGACGGAGGCCCCCACGCTCCGGCGCCCTGACGGAGCTGCCGCCGCTCCGGATCCTGGGCCAGATCGCCGCGCTGCAGGCCCTGTACTACTTCGCCGCCCTCGTCCTGATGCTCTTCACGGCGCTCGTGTCCGGGCGCGGGTTCTCGCTCGACCTGGTGCTGGGCTGGTCGGCCGTCAGGGGGGACACGACGCAGGGCTGGCTCAACGCATTCATGTGGATCTTGGACGGTGGGCTGTTCATGTAAGTTTTTTGTTGTTATATCCGCCGGGAGGAGAGGGACGGCGGAAGGGAGCATCATGCCGTCTCTGTGTGTGTCACTACTTGTCCTTTGCTGACTTGACTCCTTTACGCAGGGCCGTCGCCATGGTCATGATCGTCATCCGCTCCAAGCTCGTCCTCGACTTCGGCCTCACCACCCACTTCATCCACCTCGTCGTCGTCTCCCTGTACACCGGCCAGGTCCCGCGCAACGTCTTCTGGTGGGTCGCCATGGCCGTCTCCAGCGCCGTGGGCGTCTCCCTCGGCGTGTGGGGGTGCCAGTACCGGGAGCTGAGGCCCGTCTTCTTTGGAGGTGGGGGGATCGGCGGAAGTGGCTCCGGTGCCAACAACAGCAGCAGCGGTAATAATGCGAACGGCAGCGCGGCCAATGGTGGCGAGGGCAGCAGCCAGGCGGCAGACGGCGATGAGGAGCAGGGGTTCTCGAGAGGGAGGGGACGGGGGAGGGGAAGGGACGGCGCGGGAGATTATGAGATGGTTAAGATGAATGGGGCACCATGACGTGCGCTTGTCAGCGAGTGAATGCGATTTATCCCTCCCGAGGACGAACCTTGGGACATCCTGATGCGAGCAACTGTTGGGAAACCTGGCTGGCTGGCTGGCGATGGCGTTGTGTGGGCTTCACGATACTGCATAGACCGGCGTTTTGGATAACATGGGTTAGAATCACGACTCAGCAGGCCAGAATTGGACTTCGACGAATGCAGATGCTAGTATTCCAGTCGCAGATATTCCAGCGGCATGGTCCGTCCAGAGTGATATGTGCACTTGGCGCCAAATCCTCACGTTTCTCGTCTATCAAGGTTTCCACATAAAGAAATTCACTGGTGCCGGGACAAGCCACAGGGGCGTAAAGTTTTGGAGAAGGGGTTCACGTAGTGGAAGAAAACACGAGACGGTCCAGTTTACGCGGACAAGTCCCCACGGCCTGCATGACAGTGATTGAAGGGGGGGGGGGTAGATTTGCGTCGCCGTACGCCCAGGCTTAGGCATACCTGCGCATTGGAAGTCATTTGGATCCAAAACTAGGACTGAACCACCGTTTCCTGAGAGCGAAACAAACAGCCTCGAGGCTGCAATAACGCAATTCTGGTTCCAGGTTGAGATGTGTATAAGGTGCCGGCTGTAGTTGTCGGTTCAAAAGGTAACTAGTGGACTGAACATGCAATACTTCTACTCCGTTAGATATTTAGCTAAACAACAGATGCCACCTCTTCAAAAATTTTGGTAAGGCACTCAGGAAGCATACGCCAATGAACCTTGAGTAATTCTTTATTGCATGCTGAGGCAGAATTTAAGGCCCTTCTAATCACACGAAGGGACCTGGATCATGTAGTCCTTCCAGTGTGTATCACATAGAATGGAGTGACATGATTTGCTTGGCTCCCATAGTAGGCCTCTTGGTCTGACGATCCGGCATGCCTCTCGTGACCAAAGCTCTGTGGCCCTGTCGCCTCAACGATGGAATCCTCCAGCAGCTCCAACTCGTCGTTGCTGATGTTTGCGGCGGCAGATCTTGGCTGACTTGAGACTACGGTGGCAGTCGCGTGAGTGGAGAAAACGTCTGTGAATCCATGCCATCGATCGCGTCGCCCTTTCTTCCTATTCGAATTGAAGCGTCGCCCGATTGTTAGATCCCCAGAAGGGCTAGAGGAGCCTTGTGCAGTGTCCTTCTTTCCCTTGACACGGCGGATCAAGGAAACAACTGCAGGTATCGATGCGCTTACCTTTTTACAAATATTAGCAGCCATTTGTAGGGAGGTAATGATTGAGGGGGAAGGGGAGGCAGAAGAGAATAGAAATGGCGAACACATACTATCGAGATGTTGATTTCTGCTACAGACAGAATAGCCATTTCAACATAGCCGTCTAGATAGGCATGATGTTAAATTACTGATAAACCCGAACAATCTTGTAGAGGATGAGGGTTTACATGTGAAATTCGCGTCCTTGGCCTGGAAGAAGACTGTGAAGCGGGCAATGCTGATGCCTGTGACAACGAAGCCGGCCAGAAAAATAAAAGCAATTACTAGCTTCTTCCTGACAGTCATCTGGAGTTTCCAACTGTGATAAAATAGTTATTAAAACATTCAACTATTTCGGCGACAGTGGACCGAGGCTCTTAAGACTTGCATCTGTGTTGTCGGCAAGAGAGTGATAGTGCCGTCAAGGACGATGTTGATGACATTTAATGCGTATATCTCGCTATTCATATCGATGCAAGTGCCACTGTACTCTGTTTGCCACCTATGAAAATAGTAGGTGAAAGGCTTGCAAGAGGCTAGTGTTGCTATGATGAATGCGGTCCCATAGCAGGTCGATATGGCCAGGAGGGTATATGCCCATACCCAGGAGTTGAATATGCGAAGATATTGTAGCAGGATGGAGATCTTCAACAGAGAAACCTCAAGAATGTACATGAGCTCAGTGGCCAGATGATACTGGCCGCGGGTCTAGTGAGTATCACGGACGGAACCACAGATGACAGGGCGACGTGCCTACCTCGAGAATTTTGATGATCTGATACTCCTCCAGCATCCAAATGTCTTTGCCAAAACCATAATGGACTAATATGTGGAAAGTGGTGATGGATGGTATCTGAATAGCAAGCAGGACGTTGATCGTCCAGTCATCCCAGCCCAAGCGGCTGCCGAAGTAGGGAGCTCGTGAGACTAGACGGAGGATGACGGAGGTGAAGGAAAATGAGAACAAAATCCATATAGCGACGATCAAGCGTCGCGATTCATCTCGAACGGGTGCGTCACATACCACTGCGGCGTATCTGTGGGCGTGCAGTCGGTCAATCGTCGTCGGACAATTCTCCAGTAGGCAAGGTGTCATAGCAGCAGATATAGAGGCGGTGTGAAGGCAAATGCAGGTGGTGTTGGTTGATGCACATGGTGAACTGGAAATACCATCCGCAAGACATGGTGACTGCCATCAGGCGCTGGTCAGCAAGTGATTTGGATATTAGCTGGTGGGTAGGAGACGCACTGCACAGGGAGGCAGCTGATCAGAGCCGGCATCTAATGTTCTCGACTGGATGCTCTGGTTAGGAGAACGCGAAAAAGCGCAGGCCGTGCTCCAAGTAGCTGCCACAAGACCAAATGATCTTAATCTCATGTCTTCGATGTTAAGAGATATTTGGTCGGGGCTCGGGTCAGAAGTTTGCAATAGGATGTGAATTAGGGACGAGGTAAGAACTTCCGATTTCTACGGCACCGACCTTCTGTGTCAGCATTATGCAGAGGCGGAAACACGGATGAACATTTATAAGTATAGGTACGTGTTAGTGTTGCATATCTAGTTACTGGGTGCTACAGCGTAATCCCTAGCAGGGGCATTCCAGATAATCGGGCCGTCGGACAGCAAGTAGGGCTCTCCAGAGCTCCGAAGGCTTGTATGTGATGTCTAAGGATGTCCGGTGGTACTAAATTTAGGCTCTTGATAGTTTTTCAGCTGAAAAGGCGCATGTGAAGTGAGGCTACATCGAATGAGCTGAACTTGATGTATTACGGTGCCCGAGCACTTCCAACGTCTTTCGAAGTTCACCACGCCAATATGATATTGGCGTACTTCTCCCAGGATCATACCCCAAGTCGGTATTTCTTGCCAGGCCTGAAGACTTGTCTTTGTTGAGACCATGTCTCCAGGGCGAGGAAGGCGGTGATTACTTGCCAAGAAATGCGGCGGAGGCGGTCGCTGTAAGCCATGACCCCACGAGTTCAGCAGCCTCTCACGCTTGTATATGTTGCTCTTTCGATGGTGGATCCTGCTAGATCTGAGGGTCTGAGACATCCGCCTGTCGGAAGAGGGAAAGTTTGGCTACGCAGGCATAACACGGCGTGAAATTTGCATGGTCCTTCTGAAGAGCCTCAATCAATGTTCACGCGTGTATCAGTAAGAGCAAAATCAATACGAACCTGAATATGAACGGTGCTTACTAACCGCACAATCGGAATCTTTCAGCATTATTGTTCAGTACTTCAGATTCAGGTGGGCATTGCAGCGTATACTGCGTGTGCCCGTCTAATCTGAGCAGAGGATGTTATGAAACGTACTCTTTTTTCCACAACCCTTCCCCATGGGCTTTGCCGACTATTTCTTGGGAGGGGTTTTCAACAAGTACATTTGAAATCACTATACCTTATTCACTTTGTTTTCTTCCCATCCGTACAATCTGCTTCTCACATGGCTGCGATCACACTAACTCCCTTCATGACCGATATCGAGGGGGGTTTTTGGTTCCGCGTCCAATTGCCGGAACAACAGGTACTACATGGCAGCTGAAAATGGAGAACGTATCAATCAACTTGATGAGAATGAAATACATTCTGTGCCCTCAGAACACGTAATGACTTATAGATAGATGTGTGATGTTGTTTTTCGTCTTCCCGGGCGCGGCATGCCGAGAAAATGGTCATATGCTCAGTGAGCTCATCGGACAACGACTCCCGGCCCAAAAGTTGAACTATGCTATCCATGCCGTCCTGAACCACGCCTTGTTCAGAAATCGTCTGACGGGATTCTCAACCCATTATTGTATATTATATATTTGAGCACCTACTTGAGTTGGTAGCCCGGCAGTATGGGCAGCCATGTAGAGCGGCCTGCTCCATATTTCCGCGGCCAAGCTGGCTAATCCCGGCTTAGCAAGATGGCGCGATCTCACACCATCCGGTCGGCCGAAGGATGAAGGTTCACCTATATTAGCTATTCTGACATGCAGGTATCTGGCAGATTTCCGGGCTGCTGGGTGATTAGATACCCGTCTGAGACATTTAAGATCGGGGTTGTACATATGTAGCGGATGGTTTGTATGCATGGCCCCGGTCACAGCAGACTGACCTCGTACAACAGCTAGCTAACCACGCCCGTCAATCTCACTTGCAGGTACCTAGGTAGCCTACCTCATCTCGACTTATTTTATTTCCAGCGTGATTCTCTTTGGGACGATTTCCTGTGCTGCGCTTCAGCTCTTACAGACTGACGCACACCCACGCGGCCAAGATGCCCGTTAAGCGCGTCGCAGTCATAGGCGCAGGACCCTCGGGCGCCATCGCAGTAGACGCCCTGGCACGGGAGAAAACGTTCGATGTGATCAGGGTATTCGAGCGCCGCGAAGGCCCGGGCGGCTGCTGGTAAGCCCAAGCACTCATCTACTGCTCGACCCCTCACCACCACGTTGTTCTCCCCACTCACGCCTCACGCAGGATTGGCGACACGAAACCCCCGCCGCCCCTGACCAACCTCGCGGCTCTGGCCCGCCGCGAGGGTGACCCGCCCGTGCCCATCCCGGAGGCCCTCCCGGCGAAGGCGCCCAGGCCGGCCCAGCCGCGGTTTGCCGAGTCGTCCATCTACCCGTACCTCGAGACCAATGTCGACGACGTGGCTATGAGCTACACGGGCGGCGGCGCGGAGGACATCCCCGCCGAGCGCAGCGAGTGGTCCGTCAGCAGGCACGGCGCCGACACGCCGTTCCGCCACTGGCAGGTCCTGCGGCGCTACGTCGAGGGTCTGTGGGCGCGCAACGGCTACGCGGGGCTCGTCTCGTACGACACCGCCGTCGAGAGGGCTGTCAAGGTCGGTGGGGAGTGGGAGGTCACGCTGCGGCGGGAGGCTGAGGATGGTCAGGACGAGTGGTGGGTCGAGAAGTTCGATGCTGTCGTCGTGGCGTCGGGGCACTTCAACGTGCCATGGATACCTGCTATTGAAGGGCTGGAGGAGTTCGAGTCGTCGCGTCCGGGGAGCGTGCTCCACAGCAAGATGTACAGGGGGCGCGACGACTTCAGAGGCAAGGTGAGTAGTCTCATGGCAGACTGTGGACAGCTGCTGCCTCCCAAGGCGTCACATATCCTCAAACTGACGAACCCTACAGCGAGTAGTGGTGGTAGGCGCTTCCGTATCAGGCGCAGACATCGCGTACGACCTCGCATCGAGCAAAGCCACCAAGGACGTCCACGCCGTCGTGATCGGCCACAACTTCAACACGTACTTCGGCGAAGAGGCATTCAATCACCCGCGGATAAAGAAGCAGCCCTCGATATCCCGCGTCGATGCCCGCACCCGGACGGTCCACCTCGTCGACGGCACCGCCATCCCGGACGTCGACCATCTCATCTTCGGCACCGGCTACAGCTGGAGCCTTCCCTTCCTGCCGCAGGTCCCCACGCGCAACAACCGCGTCCCAGGGCTGTACCAGCATGTCGTCTGGCAGCAGGACCCCACGCTGCTGTTCGTTGGTGCTGTTGGTGCGGGCCTGACGTTTAAGATCTTCGAGTGGCAGGCCGTCTACGCCGCGCGCCTGCTCGCGGGGAGGGGGACGTTGCCCAGTGTTGAGGAAATGCGTGCGTGGGAGGCCAAGAGGGTAGAGAAGAAGGGTGATGGGCCCAAGTTCCTCATGGTCTATCCCGACTTTGAAGAGTACTTCGAAAAGGTGAGGGAGCTCGCTGGGGAGCCGGTTGATGGGGTGGGGAGGAGACTGCCCAAGTATGACAGGAGGTGGTTCCAGCTGTTCATGGACGGCCATGAGCTGAGGAAGGCTATGTGGAAGAGGCTTAATGAACAGGCAAGGGCTGAGCTCGAGGCGGGTGGTGATGGTGCTACAGTGGAGAGTCGTTTGTGAGCTTTGGCACTCTAGTCACTTGTACTATTTGCCAACCATCGTTTGCTATACTTAGAGCAGGTTGGGAGAGCCTTTGGACATAGACAGAAGCTTCTAGATTAGAGGTGACAGAGATTTAATTGCCCAGCCAGCAAGCCATAGCAAGCACTATCACGCAGGTAACAGATGTCCACGCCGCACCTCAAAAGTGCCATGTACGCCTGACAGGAGGTGACCAAGCGCATAGGGTGTCAATATGTGAATCATTCAAAAGCACTTCATGACACAGAAGTGAGTTTAAATGCCATTCAGCCTTTCCACGTTCCTACCTAGGTACAAAACTTTGGGCTAGCCACAAGACCGCAATCGCTTGGTCACTCATGCCTTTTATATGCAGATCAGCGAGTTAACGGGATATCAACATGGCTGCTTCCCCAAGCTCTTTACGCCCGGCCTGAAAGCCAATCTCTGACCACGATACAATTAGTCACGGATGGTTGTACAAGAGAAAACAATATGAAGCTCCGAGGGATATAAAGACTCGTACTTCGCGGCTTCGGAACAAAACACTTACGTGCATTACAGTCACCAGGGACTAGCCTCAATTGACAGGAAATTTCAAAGACCACAGAAAATGAACCCTTCACCATCTGCGCCTCCCTTGAGGGGAGCATGGTACACAGACATGGAACCATGGAGGCGACCAGTTCAGCTGCCTCTCCCAACTCTGGAGTATGAATCTGATCTGCGAGTCTGGCAGTGGAGAGTCAAGCTGGTTCTCAAGCACAATTCTCTGTTGCGGTTTGTCCTCATGTCAGCCCCACGGCCGCCCTATGAGAATCCCGAGGAAGCTGCTACAGCCACATACTGTGCCGCCCTTCTTTCATCATGTATTTCCGAGACCGTCCTCGCCGATGTTTTGACTCTCTCGCCTGAGGAGCTCTTAGAGGACCCCCGTGTCATTTTTGAGCGTGCTGGGCGAATCATCAAGGCAGTACAAATGATTCGGAGGGATGGCAGCATCATGCTGCGGGACTTTCTGTCCGAGGCAAAGCGCCCTGCCAATACGAAGACGTTGTTCGACGCCTTGAATGCCCTTCCCAGAAAAGACCACACCATAGACGGCTGGCGAAATATCATCTTGGTTGCGGTCTTGCTCGTCAAGAGATATAAGCTGGCCAATCTGACTGATGCTGTGGAGGACATTACCAGAAAGGCACACGACGAGGGCAAATACTCGGATGAGGACGATTTTAGGAAGCTAATGGCCGAAATGATGGTGGATAAGCTGCAGATCATGAAGCTGGCTGTACGTTGAGTTGTGGCGCAAAGGTTCCATGGGTGTAGAAGATGGACACTGATGTGAGAACTTATTACTTTGTATCTGACCTTGGAATTTCACCGATTGGGAAGTCTCCTCGCCGCCTGAACCCCTGAAAAGGAAATCCCGCCCGTTATCTCGGCACCAAAAGCGATATTGGGGCTCCAGCTCCAAGATCGGGAAGCGGCCGTCGAGACCAGTTGGTCGTATCCACCACCTGGCTGTTCCAAAGGTTGTCAGTGTAACCGACTACATCGCCCAGGCGGGTTTTTGAGAGTAAATGAGCAGTCGGGGGTCAATTTGCAGCGCAATAATTGCAACACTATAGTAGACCTCCCTGTTAGCTTACGCTGTTGATCCCAGAGTTCATGCATGGCTCAGTACCACGTTGGTCGCTGTCGGACAGAAGACTGAGTGGAAGACTAGAGGTGTCATTACACAGTCCAAGAATCAAATAGTCCAGACCGCCATGTTGTTGGATGCCTACGGTTAAAACCAACAAAGCTAGGCATAGCAGTATTTAAGGTGGGTTCGGTTCAACCCTGGGATCTGTCTTCTCTAACATGTAGTCCAGGTGGACGAAGCTGAAGCACAGGTCCTGTGCCCGGCCGGGTAACGTCACTCTTCTGATCCGCCAAGGTCCACGATTCGTTCAGCGTCCAGATACATGAACATTCTCAATCTCTCGGACGATTCTCTCTTGAACAGGCAGATAGAGCTGTCTCTGGCCGTCCCCGTTGAACCTCCGAAGAAGCCACTTCCTGTGAGACTTGCCATCCTCCCATTCATTAGGGGCCCAACCCCGATGTCTGCCCAAAGATAGATGTTCCAGAATACCGAGATGGGATTCTCGGGCAGCGACGGGTGGAGAGGGTCTTGGTTGACGGTGTCATTATTGTAGTCGATCAGTACCACGCGCGGCAGAAGTAGTCCGCCGGATGTCTCCAGTACCTCGAGGTAAGTTTACTCCCGTAGCAACTTCACAGACTGGGAGTCTTAGTCGCTGTTCGGTCAACTACTAAACTCTAGGTTCTTGTTCTGGAGGTCCAGCAGCTCCGGCCAGTCTATGGCATTTCTGCAATGGTGCCGCTGGACCTGGTAGTCCCACCAGTTTCGGTAGTCAACTGTCCGTTCCCATCGGTCCCGGTATATGTTGAACTCCGGGATGGCAATCTCCTCGTCCACCCGTCGCCGGTTCGTGATGTCTCCCAGGATTGGTAACGGACATGTGGACCCATCAATCTGTCCCTTCTCAAGGAACTGCAACAGGTTCGCTGTCTGCTCCTCTGTGAGCGCATATATCCGCTTCGTAACAACATTGCGATGAGAATGGAACCATATGCCGTCGTATTTAGACTGGAAAAACAGATCATGTGAGCAAATCAGTTCTCATTTGGACGAACATCCGTATATGACATGACTCAACCTCATTCTGCTTGGGACGAGGGTGCTGGGGTTGGAAGTGGGACATACGCCTGTGTCGTTGCTACCTCTGCCAAAAAGCACAACTCCGCCGAATATTCGGTCTTCAGCCCAGTAACCCGTCAGGTCAGCAATTCCATCAGGGTACTGTTTTGGTTTTGAATAATGAAGCAGGCAGAAAGGCGTCGGCCATCTCGACCAATTTTGCTTCCGGTAGGCTTCGTCGCTGGGCCATACGGTGTTCTTATGAAAACCCCCATCGACCAGTTTGAAGAGCTCCACGGCTACATTGTGTATAGTCACCGCAACTAGCTCCACAAAAGGCATCTTGGAGGCTTTAGAGTCGACAGGGGTATCTTGATACCGCTGGAGGGCCTAGAACCTAGTCAGCCGCTGCTCATTGTGTCTGTAGTCTTCAAGTTCTTGATTCTTAATCCTTCATTACTTACGGTTGATGCAACCTCCAGGCCCCTAGGATTAAGTCTTGTCTGGAATTCTCTCGCATTCTCAAGTGCCCCAGGGCACATCTCGGGGTGATTGTCGATTGGGTCCCCCCTCAAAACCCGATGATCCTGAGCTCCCAAGGCTACGCTTCTCAAGGGGAGCCCATCCACGATCTGTGCAAAGGTCTCTTCCGCAATTGGTGTGGAAAGAATGCTCCTAACCGCATGTTCGAGTGCTCGTTGGTGTGCATCGTCGAGGATTTGATCCACCCGGCTTTTGTGTATGAACTCTGGAGGGGGAACGGTCACATACAAGGGATCCGGCGCCTCTGAGTGGTGCCGATCCTCCCACCTCAAAGGCATCTGCTTTACCATCGTGTCTTTCAGAGATTTACGCCGCAGAAATGGGTGCCGTGAGTAGGTTGGAGGCAAAATCATCGCCACCCCGTTTGAGACCAGGCTTCCAGCCAACAAGGCAACCATTTAGCCACGTGGTGACATCGGAGCAATTACTACCAACAGCCATTCGATGCTTCAGGACCACAATGACAGGACCCACAATTTCTTTCGTCAGCTTTAAACAGGATGGATTGGGCGATTAGCAGCAGTTTGAAAGGCAGCCGCTTGAGTCCATTAGAGGGCCTCATTGTCTTTGACTCTCATCGCTTTCCTATAATCAAGGAAGATAACGCTTCGTATGTCGAATTCCACCCTTGCTCGATTGGGATTCACCTTATAAGTGATAGTACATCAGCCCTAAGTTATGCAAAGGTTCACAGGTCCAAAAAATAACAAGATGTGTCCATGGCAATGGAAAATAAAATTCAAGTGACATACATAGCAAAATAATGTTGTCCCATACTCCCGAGCATCATCTTGCTCACCATCCAGATAAGCAAAATATCTGCGCAGACAAGTGCTGGTAACACGGTACCCTGGCTTGGTTTGAAGTCTGACATGGATGAAATGTGATTTGTGAATAGGACAACCGCCCTATATCTACGAGGTCCCTTCGGTTAGTCACTTTATTCTATTCTGAATATCCTCGATAGGTAAATGTCGTGTCCGCATTTATAACATGGTCATCAAAAGTTGGTTGTGGCGAAGAAACTCTCACGTGCGAGAAGGCTGCGTTTCGTTGAATACTATCGAGGCACGACTCAGGTTGCCAGTCACAAGCTGAATCGAACAATACCATAGTCATCAAGCCAATTCATTTAACTTTATTTGATTGATGGTATGCAAGTCATCGCTGCGCCCGGTAGGCCGACCCCCTTTTTTGGCCACCAGGGGTCTTATCGCGGCAACCCCACTTCTCCGGGCTCATTCACCAGTGCAACGTTAATGAGAGGGGAAGGCGCAACCTTGCCACCGCGGGTAGACGACTTGGTACTTTCGAAAACGTTCGCGCCGGTCTTCTCTACGACAGATGGGGTGAACCGGACATCCTATGCGTGCTCAGGTGTTGTGTTGCCGACCCCAGCATCCAATATTCTCCTCGCTCACCAATCAGGATGGCTCCTCAAGGACGTCTGTGGCTCGCAGCCACCATCTTCACTGGTCTCATATCGAGCGTAGTATCACAGGACATGTGGTGTGGGAAGGTCTACAATGGGTAGGTCTCCTGTTATGTACCCTATCAGGTTGGACGCTGAGACTTACTCTGTGTCTGCCTACGTAGTTCAGCCCAGATCATCCCTGGTGGGTTCATGACACAACCAGAGCCAGCATCTAGCCCTCTGCTTGACGTTCAGATCGCGACTCGCCACAGCATTTACGTTAGCAGCGAGACCACAGCCGAACTCATTGTCGATGCCGGCCTGTCCTACTACCACGGCACCGCTTATTCTCCTCCTGCATCGGGTGCAGACGGTGCGTCTGACAGCCTTCGTTTCACTGCCACGGTCGAGGGCAATGTACTCGTCACCGGAGAGGTGCCCGTCAACTCAACGGACAACCTTTACCAGCTCGACCTGTCTACGCTCACTCCAAGCACGTCAGCATCATACTCAGTCATACTCACCGGCACTACATCGAGCGGGGCCAACGTCACAGCGCAAGCCGAGCTTTTCTACCTCCCGGAGAAGACGACTGGGAGCGTTGTAAAGGTCGACAGGCTCTATGGCTCGCTACTGTACCGGAACGACGCCACAGGCGGAGTGTTCAAGCCAGTCTTCCCCTATGGATTTTACGGCAGCTACAGCGGGTACTTCAACGACACAACAAACATCGCAGCCTTCGACGCGGCAGGGTTTAACGCCGTCAACCCGGTGGCGGACTTTGCCGACACCAACATGACGGACAGCATCGACGAGATGGACCGGGTCAATCTGCTTTTCCAGTACGACATGCGCAACTCGTTCCAGAACTTAACGTCGGTCGCGGAGCAGATCCCACTGGTCAAAGACCACCCCTCGCTGCTAACCTACTACACGGCCGACGAGCCGGACGGCTGGGGGTACACGTTCGAGTCGTCGGTGGACGCCTACAACCTGCTCGCGTCGCTGGATAAATACCACCCAACGGCGCTCGTCCTCAACTGCCAGAACCACTTCTTCGAGGAGTACACGGTGGGGGCCGACATCATTATGGAAGACGCCTACCCGGTCGGGATAAACGCGACCTTCGCGGACAAGTGGGGCACGCCCTGCAACCTGACCTATGGCGACTGCGGGTGCGACAACTGCGTCGGCAGCCTTCTGGACGTCCCCGCGCGCGTCGACGACTTCCACAAATACGCCGAGTGGATCGGCGGCTCGGTGGCGACGCGCAAGCCTGTCTGGGCGGTGCCACAGGCCTTCTCGGGCGAGGGCTACTGGGCGCGCGACCCGACGCCCGAGGAGACGTTCGTCATGGACCTGCTGGCCTTCAACCACGGCGCCATGGCCCGCCTGGCGTGGATCTACCCGCCCTCGGACATACTGTCCAACGCAACGGCGAGGCTGGCCAAGGTGGTCACGGCCGAGCCGGTGGTGGATTTCCTGACGGGCGCGAACCCCGTGCTAGTGCAGGATGGGCGGTCGGGCGCGGGGACTTTGGATGTGGCTTACTGGGTGACGGACGATGGCAGCAAGGGGGTTCTGGTCGGCGTCGTGAACCCTGACAACTCGTCTTCTGCAGCTCCCGTGCAGATTGGCCTGCCGGAGGGGCTCAACGTGACCAAGGTTGCATCGCAGCCGTGGGGGAGCGTTAACTGGAGCCTTCAGGGGTCGACTTTGGTGGCCGACGGAGGTCTGAAGGCACTTGATACCAGTTATGTGATACTTCAGTAGGGACCACAAGCAACATTTGCAGATCAGCAATACAGTAATATGCATTAGGTCCAAATCTCGTGGCCAGCGAGCGAGACACCCCACGGACAAAGCGGAAAAGGCATGAAATCGATAGGGACTCTGAGTGAATGTGTGCAAAATGGTGCAGTAACAGAAGGCAGCTGCTGGTTGAGGCATTTTACAAGGTAGTCCACTGTATTTACGTGCTGGGACACGGGCCTGGAGAGGTGGATCTGGCCCGTAAATAGCGAGAGACCTCACAGCTTTGGCTAATGAACTTACATGAGGGAAACCTTAAGTACGCCACAAGGGTCCCGACATACCTAGGTAAGCCGAATAGGTTAGACTCTATGAATATAGATATACCAGAGAATATATCTACAGAATTTAGCTATAGAATTTAATTAATTATAACTACTTTTATAGCTACTAAGGCCCCTTAACCTTATATTATACTACTAAGGTAGATTTTTCTTAATACTATAAATTATTATTATTTAGCTATATATTCTTTATTATATTTATATTTAAATAATACTAAACCTTAAATAAATATAATATTATTTATTAAAAAAAATAAAATATAAATTATATTAATTATTATAATAATATAAAGCTTAATATTAAAGCTTATAATAATATATATATTATATTTATTAAACTTTAAATATTTTTAAAATATATTTTTTATTTAAATAAATTTATTATAGCTAAAGATATTTAATGAAAATTAAATATTAAATAAATATAATAATTTATTTAACCTTTAGCCTTAAGATATTATTATTAATATAATATTATAATATAGCTTAAAAAAAATAAATATTAAAAATTAACTTAATAAAATAATCTTTAATATTTATTTTTCTTTTCTTTAAATATTATAATTATTATATAATAATATAATAGGCATTTAATATTAATTTAATAATTATATTTTTAAACTACTTAGTTCTTTTAAAGCTTATAAATTTAAAAATAATATATATATAAAAATAAATAAATTTTTATAAATTAAAATATAATATTTATATTAATATTAACTAAGTTAAAAGATTTTTAAATTTAAATATATATTAATATAAATATTAAATTAACTATTTTTTATATATTTCTTTAAATATATATATTATATTAAATATTATTATTATATTTATACTACTTAATAATATAAGTAATAATAAATATAGCTTAAATAAAAATATAATTAAAAAGTTTTTAATTAGCTTAAATAGCTTACTTAATAAAAACTAAATATCTTACTCTTTATTTAATAATAATAATATTAAAAATAAAGATTTAATAACTTTAAATAATTAACTTATATTCTTTAATAATTTAAATATATATAATATATTATAAAAGTTATATTACTAAATACCTATTTTAAATAGCTTAGGATAAATATTTAATAATATTATAGCTATAGATTAATTAATAGCTATAATATAAAATTAATATAATAATTTTATCCTTAAGTATTCCATAAAGCCTTTATTAATTAATTAAGATAATATTAACCTTTTTATTTAAATATAAATTAAATTTATTATTAAATTATTAAAAAGCTTACTTAATTATAATAATATATTTAATAAGAATATAAATAACTTAAATATCCTTTTAAAATATATAAAGTAGCTCTTTATATAACTTATAAGTAATATTATATTATTATAAATAAGCCTATATATTAATTTCCTTTAAGCTATCTTTATTTATATAACGCTATTATACCTTCTTAAAAGATAAAAGCTTAAGTTAAAATAAATTAAAATTATATTTTATATTATTTTTAAAAAGGGTAATATTATCTTTATTATTAAAATAAAATTTAATAAAAATATTATTTTTTAATCCCTTATTATTATTATAAGGAAGATTATCTTATAAATTATACCTTTTATTACTTTAATTAAAACTTATTATAAATAAATATATATATTTATAAATATTAAGCTAGTTTTATTAAATAAAAACTCTTATATTTAGAACTCTAATATATTTAAATATATTAATAATAATAAATTTATATATATTTTTATAAGCCTTAAAATTATTATTAATAATTATATAAGAAAGATCCTTTAAATTAGCTTAAATAATATATTTAATTATATTATAATTAATAAGCTTTATATAATATATTAATAAAAGTTATTTTAAAGGGAATTTATTATATTAAATTACTTATAACCTCTTTTTTATAATAATACCCCTTTCTTTAATTATATAGCAACCTTTTTAAAGAATATTAAAAAGTTTATCCTTTAATATAAGGGCTTTTAATATATAAGTAATAATAATAATTATATAAGGTTTATTAAAACCTTTATTAATCACCCTAAGATTAAGCTATATATATAGCTTTTTATAAAAGGGTATATATTTAATTTCTATTAATTTAAGTTCCTTATAAGGTTTATTAATCCAGCTAATCTTTAATTATTTATTATAAAGGTTATTATTTATATAAATAATATTAATATACTTAATAAGGTAAGAGCCATACTATAGATATATCTATAGCTATAGGGCTATAGCAGCTAGGCTATAGCTAAGGCTATTAATATATATTATAATAATATAAATAATATTAATAAAATAGCCTTAATAAAGAAGTTTTTAAGCCTTAATTTAGCTATTTAATTAATTTTTATTATTATTATATTAAAAATAGGTATTAATATTTTTAATATTAAAATAGTTATATAATAAGGCATTTCTTTCTTTAAAAATCTTATAAATTAATTTTAATAAAAAGGATAGATTATTAAGAATAAATAATTTAATTATATTATTTAGTTTATATTTTAATATTTCTTTAAGGATTTTACTAAGGCTATATTAAATATAATTTTAAAGATAAAGTAAAACCTAAGTAATATATAAAATAAAAAGTTAAGATATTAAAAAAAAATATTTATTTTATTATTAAATACTAATAAAGGAATTAAGGTTATAGCTAATAATTTATATATTCTTTAAAATAAAGAAGATATCTTTTTTAATCTTACTACTATGAATAAGTTAAGTAATAATATTAATTTATTAATAGCTATAAAAAACCTAATAGCTATAAATAATAATATTAATAATATAATATTTATAAAATTAAAAGTAAATATAATATTAAATTAAAACTAATATAAAAAACATTATATATAATATTTTAAAGATATTATTTATAATATTTATTAATATATATATATAGCTTAAAAAATAATAAATAAAAGGATATATTAATATTTTCTTATATATCTTAATTTTATTATTAATTTTATTAATTTTAGCTATTTATAAAAATAAAAGCTAATATTTATATAAAAAAATATAAGTTAATAGTTATTAAGCTAGGAGTTTAGGTATTATAATTATTATATACCTAATATTTTAAAGCTTATAAATAATCTACTAAAGAAATAATAACTTAAGAAACTTAATATTATAATATTAGCTAGAAAATAACTTAAAAGACTTAATAAATAATATAAAAAAAAGGCTAATATTTAAATCTTATTATAAAAATAAATATATATTATACTTAGTATATAATTTATATTAAATAATTTATAATTTAATTTAATTTAAGTTATTAAAATTAATTATTAAGTTAAATATAATAAGCCTTTATTTTAAACTATTAATTACCTTATTTAAATAATATTAAACTTAAATATATAAAGATTTAAAAAGCAGGGTTTATAATTTTTTATTAATAAGTATATTATATAGCTATTAATTATTAAGTAAGCTTATAATAATAAGTCCATTAATTATAAATAATAAGAAAAGGCTATATAGAAAAAGATTAAAAAGCAGGCTTAATTAACTATATATTAAAGAGTAAGCCTTCTTAATATATTATTATTATTATAAATAAGCATTAAATAACTTAAGGTTATAATTAATATACCCTTAAGTAGAAACTTTAAAATATAGCTATTATATTTATTATAGTTATAATTCTTCTAAAGATAAATATTTATTTTTTATTTAAATACTTATATTATAATAAATATAAGTAGCTTATTATAAAAATAATATTAATATATAATAATGCTTATTATTAATAGTCCTTAATATATTAATTTTAATTATTTTAAAGATTATTATATATAACCCCTAAATTATTATATTTAATAAGATTAATAGTTATAATAATTATTAGGGCTGCTATTATTTAATATATATAATATAGCTGCTTTTTTTAAATATTATAATTAATATTAAATATTTAAAGAATATTTAATTAACTTTATAATATTAAAGTTATTATTATTATTTAATATAAATAATTAAAGTTTATTATTAATATATAATTTATTAAGATTATTAATTTAACTATATATTTAAAAGTTATTCTTTATAAATTTAAGAATAAAATATTATTTAAATTATTTAAATAATATTTATAATAGCTTTAATATATAATAATTAGGATAATAGTTAGAATTATTATTTTATATTATAATATTTATAACTTTATAAAATAATAATTTATTTATATAAAATTCCTAGGAATTATTATTAATAATTAAGTAATATTATTTTATTAAATAAGGCTTTTATTAATTTTATATTAAAGAGGATAAGGTATTTTAAAGGCTATTTATTTAATATTATTAATAACCTTATTAATAAAATTATAAATATAAGTTTTAAATTATTTAATTATAATAAGATTAACAGGGTTAATAAGATTAATAGAATTAATAAGTCCTTAAAAGCTATTTATTTAATATTATTAATAACCTTATTAATAAGGTTGTAAATATGATTTTTAAATTATTTAGCTATGGCAAGATTAGCAGAGCTAGTAGGGCCAGCAGGACTAGCAGGGCCAGCAGGGCTAGCAGGGCTAGCAGGGCCAGCAGGGCCAGCAGGGCCAGCAGGGCTAAGGGGGGCGGGGGGGCGGGGGGGCCAGGGGGGCTAGGGGGGCAGTAAGATCAGAAGGACTAGCAGGACCAGGAGAACTAGCAGGGTTAATAGGATTAGTAAATCCTTAAAGGCTATTTATTTAATATTATTAATAACCCTATTAATAAAGTTATAAATATAGTTTTTAAATTATTTAATTATAATAAGATTAATAAAATTAAGAGAAGGGTAGGAGGATTAAAAGGCGCTTAATTTTTTAAATAAAGTTTATATAAGTAGAGATATCTTTTTATAATATTATTAATTAATTAAGAATTATATAACTCTTTTTAATTTTATATAAATAAAAAATAAAATAATATAATATAAAATATAATAAGATTTTAAAATATTAAAATTATATATATAATTTAATAAATTATATAGCTTTATTAATATTATTTTAAGTTATAAATATTAATTAATTATCTTTTTAAATTTATTATTAAGCTAATTTTATTTATAAATTATATTTTTAAGATATTATAGCGACTTAATAATATAAGGTTAGCTTTATAATTATAAGCTAAATTTATAATTATAAAATATTATAATTATATATAATAAATTAAATTTTTTTATAAATCCTTAGATTTATTATATTAATATTATAATAATTAGATAAGTTATAAAATAATAAAATAATAAATTAAATTTAACTAGAATAATTAAATAAAGTATTAAATAAAAACTAAATTTAAAAATAGATATTAAAATAAAGGGCTAAATAGTTATTAAATTTTCATTAAAATAATAAGATAATAATTAAATAATAGTTAAGATAGCTAAATAATAATTAAATAATAATTAGGATAGCTAAATAGCTGCTAAATTCTTATTAAGATAATTAAATAGCTCTTTAATTTTTATTAAGATAATTAAATAGTAATATATTTTTTAGCTTAAATAGCTAAATAGCGATTAAGTTTTTAGCTTAAATAATAATATAATAGCTAGGTTTTTAATTTAAATAATAATATAATAGCTAAGTTTTTAGCTTAAATAAGATAATAATAATAAGCTTTTTAATTTAAATAATAATATAATAATTAATTTTTAAAATAAAATAAAATAATAATTAAAAGTTTTTAATAATTATAAGAGTAGTAATATTTAGTTTTTAATAATTATAAGTATAATAATAATTAGTTTTTAATAATTATAAAGTTAATAATATTTAATTTTTAGGATTATAATAATAATAATAGCTAGCTTTTAGTGATTTTAAAGATAATAATAATTAGTTTTTAATATTTATAATAATAATAATTATTATTTTATAATAGTTAATATAATATAAAAATAATAATAATAATATATAAAGGTAAAATTAAAATTTATTATTTAATAAATATATTTATAGCTATAAAATACTTATTAATTATAAAAGCTAAATAAAGATTATAATTTATTTATTTATATAAGAAAATATTTAAGCTATAAATAGTTAGTTAAAACTTAACTATACTTTATTTACTACTTAATTCCTTTTTATTTATTATATTTAATGCCTTATTATTAATATTATCCTTTAATTTATTTTATATTACTTTATTAAGGGTTTATAGCTATATAATAAGGGTTATTTATTTATTAATAAGCTTTATTATACTTTATTTATTATATTTTTTAATAAAATTTTAATAATAAGCTTTATTTTTTAATAAGCTAAATAAAATATAGCTAATAAGCTTCTTTTATTAATTTAGGTATAAAGAGTAATAAAAGCCTTAATAGTTTTAATTATAATTAATATAACTTTAGATTAGCTAATTATTAATAATAAATATAATATATATTAGGCTAAATTAATAAATATAGCTTTTATAGCTATATATATTATATAAGGTCTTAGCCTTAATATTAGTAATATAATTAATTAAAAAAAGTATATTATTATTACTTAGCTTAAATTAAGTATTAGCTATAAAGTTATATTATTATATTAATAGGTAATATATAAAGGTAATAATAATATTATTAAAATAATATTAATTAAAAGTTTTAATATTTTATTTAATAACTTAATTTATTTTAGCTAAAATAAATAAATTAATATTATTAAAATTATATAAATTGCTAATAATATAAAGATTTTTAATTATTAAGTTAAGTATAAGGAAAGTAATATAATATAGCTTTTTAAACTTTTTAATAGCTTTTAGGGTAGAAAAAGTAAATATTATATAATTAGCTAATATAAAGGCTTTAATATTATAAATATAAATAAATAACTTAAATTATATTTAATATTAATATTTTATTAAAGAAGGTATATTATTAATGCTTAAAATATATTTATATTTAAGGCTAAATTTAAATATAGCTATCTTTTTAAAGATATATAATATAAATATTATAATATATATTAATAGCTATAAGAAAAGTAATAATTATAAATATTAATATTTATTAATTATCTTTTAAGTAAAGTAATAAATAATTAGAATTATTAAATTATTATTAAAAGAATTAAAGAAAGGAATAAAATTATTAAATTAATAAATAATATCCTTAATATTAAAGGCTATAAATTATTTCTTTTTTTAGCCCTTTTTAGCTTACTTAGGGATTTTAAGATTACCTTTACTTATTATAATAAAAAATATAAGTAAAGGAGAATTTAAGATTATATTAATAAATTTATTAATAAATTTAAAATCCTTTAACTTATAAATAAAATTTTACTTTAATATAAATATAAGGAAAGGTATATAAGTAAGTAAAAAGGTAGGTATAATATTAGGTAAGGAAAGCAATATAAAGCTTTAAAGCTTTATAACTTTATTATAAGCTATAGCTATAAAATTATAGCTAATAATTTTAATATTTATAAGAGTTAAATAATAAGTATAATTATATAATATAAATATAAAAATTTATAATATTTTAAATAAAGGTAATAATCTTAATATTATTTAAATTATAAATTATTATTAATTATAACTTATATAAAGTAAAATTATTAAATAAATATTTTATCTTTAAAGAAGTTATTTTTTTTATTTTTATTAATTTAAAAGGAATTAATAAAAATATTATATAAAAAGGTAAGAATATTAAATAAATTAATATAGCTATTTTTATTACCTAGCTAAGTAAGATAATTATAATAAAAGATATAAATTTCTTATTATAAGTTAATATTAAGGATATTTATTATATTTTATAGCTTTAAAAATATAAGGTTGCCTTTAATATAAGGAGATTTAAAAATAATTTTATAAGTATTATTATAATTTTAAAGCCTAATATATAATATATTATATTTATTATATAAACCTATATAGCTAAAAATAAATATTATAATAAATAAATATAGAAAATAATTTATTTTTAATATAAATAAATAAAGAAAGTAATAAGTAATAAGATATAAATTAATAAGAGAAGAAATAATTAATTAGGTTAAAGGGTATAAAAAAAGGAAGGAAGTTTATAAAATAAGCTAGATATAATAAGTTAATAAATATTAAGCTACTTAAATTAATAAAAGGATTATTATTAATTAATAAGTTATTTAAGTAATTATTATAGTTATAGTTCTTATAATAGTTATAATTTTTATAAATATAAGCTTATTATTTTAAAAAGTTTTTTAAAATAAAAAAATATATTTATAAATATTTAAAAGGTAGCTTAATTATTAATTTATTTATATATTAAATATAGCTATTATAATTAAAGTATTAAGTTAATATCCCTATTAATATTAAATATATTAAATAGGTCCTTATTAATAAAGGTTACCTAGGGATTTAAAGGCTTACTATAATTAATAATAATATTAATATCACTACTTTTATTAAGTTAATTATAATATTTAAAATTAATATTTTATTATATTTATTAAAAAGAATTATTTTTAAAAATAATATATATATAATTAAAGTTATTAACTTTACTTTATATAATACTAATACCCTTATTTATAAAATTATAAGCCTTAAAAGAGGATTATATAGAAAGCTTTTTTCTTATAGCTATTAAATAATATAATATCTCTCTTTTATTAATAAAAAGGCTTGCTAAAATATAAACCTTAAATATAATAAAAGCTATTAAATAATAATTATTATTATTTTAGCTAAAATTATATTTAAAGGCTTATTTAATTATAATTAAAAATATTATTATAAATATATTAATAATAAAAATATACTATATATTATATATTAAGTTTTTATATATATAGATATTTCTTATAAAATTACTATTTATATATTTAAAAAATAAATTAATTAACTTTTAAAATTCGCTAAATATTATATATTTAATAAGCTTACTTATTAAGATAATATAAATTAAGATATTTTTATTAATTTTAAGTTATAAAAATTATAAAAAATAAAATATTAACTTTTTATAATTATAATAACTAATATTATAAAATATAGAAATAAAGTATAATATAAGCCATTATAATAAATTAATATTATTATAATATATAATGTAATAAAAATAAATAAGTATATAGATTATTTATAATAAATAATATTAATTTTTGAATTATATATTTATAACCTTTAGTAGTAATTATATAGTAAATTTAATTAAAGGCAATACCTTTTATTATATATTTAAAGAAAGGTTTTCTTATATAATATTATTAATAATATTATTTCATTACTCCTTAAATATAATCTTTAATATTTTATTAATAATATTAATTATAATAATATTTTTAAATATATTACTTAAATTATAATCTTAATTAATATTCTACTTAATAATACCTATAGCTACTTTATTTTCTATAGCTATATTAAATTATTTTAATAACTTTATTATATTAAAGTATATTATTTAATAAATAATAAAAGTTAAAATATATCTTTAAAAGCTATAATAAAGAAATAAGAAAAGATAATAATATTTTATATTATTAAAAGTATTATTTATATAAAATTAATAATTAAAGAATTTTATATTATAATTTAAAATAATATAGTTATTATAATTTATTAATCTTTTAAAGCTATTAATAATTTAAAATTATAATATAATAAGCTTTATATATATTTATTTTATATATTATAATATAAATATAAGAAGAAGTTATTATTAATAAGAGAATATATTTTAATTAAAGCTTTAATATATTTTTATATTTTATATAAATTATATTATTTTCTAATCGCTATATATAAGGTATAAATAAGTAGAGTTTAATTCTTATTAAAGCTAATTAATATCTTTTTAACTTTATCTTTTTTATTAAATTACCTTTAAAAGATTTCCTTATAAATATTATATATATTATTTATTATATCTTTATTAATAATAATAATTAAAAGTATAATATTATATATATTTTCTATTAAGATAATATTAATATTAAGGAATATTAATTTTCTATTTATATTTTTTAAATTATTATTACCTTATATATTTATAATAGCTTTTTTAATATTTAAATAAAATATATTTTATAAAATATATATCTTATTTTCTTAATTAAAGATTTATATAAAGAAATAATTAAGAAATATATAATATAATATATTTTATATAATATATTTTATAAATTTTTAATAATTTAATAAAAACTTAAGATATTATTATAATTACTTTTTTTTAAAAAAGGTAATAAAATAAAATATAAATTAAGTAATATTAAGTTTTATAAAATTAAAATTAAAATATATAAATAAAATAAAATAAAATATAATTATTATAAAATAATATATAATTATAAAATATCCTATTTAAATATCTTTATATATTTCTTAAAAGTTAAAGTTATTATAAATAATAATACTAGCTAAATTATTATAAACTTATTTAATAATTATTTATAATTAAATTAGCTATATTATAATTATAAAAAAGATAATAGCTATATTAATTTATTTTTATAATATTAAAAATAACCTTTCTTTAATTATTAATAATATTATATAAGTTATATATTCTTAGGTTATTAAGAATATTAATAACTTAATAAGGTATATATAATAAATATAAATATTAGCTAAATATATTTTTTAAAAAACCTTTCTTTTAAAATAAATATAATCTTATAATAAAGAAACTAATAACTTATATTTACTACTTATAAAGATAAATTACCTTTTTCTTAAGTTAATAACTATATTTAATAAAATAATAATAATAAAGAAGCTATTTAAATAACTTAAAAAGCTTAAAAGTATTTTATTTAAAAGTAATATTATATTAATTAATTTCTTTTTTTAATTACTTAATATTTATAATATCTTTAATAAATATAATTAACTAATTTAAAAAGTATTTTAATAAATTATTAATATTAAATAATTTCTTATTAATAAGCTTATATAATTTATATTAAAAATTATTTATATAAATAATATTTAAATTATTAGCTAAATAAAATAATATCCCTTATTATTTATAAATAATTTAAATAATAAATATAAAAATAGGATTTTCTAAAAGCTAATTTATTAATTTTAATATATTAATTTATATATAAGTAATATAATTTATAGGGGAATATAATATATAAGCCTCTAAGCTAATAATTATATAAAGGAAGTTAAGATAATTATATTATTAAATATAATTATATTATATATATTTTATTTTCTTAAATATATTAATATAAAATATTAAGTTAAAAAAAGGGTATTTTAAAAAGGGTTTTTAATTAAAAGTAATACCTTTATTATTTAAATTATTATTAAATAAATTATTTTTATTATTATAATAAGTTATTAATATATTTATTTAAAAAAAAATATTTAATAATTAAAAAAGAAATTTAAATATATTTTTAAATTATAGGCTATTTAATAATAAATTACTTAATTAATTATTAAATAAAATATTATTTTCTTAAATATTATTAAATAATTTTATTAAAGGTTAGCTTTATTATAATACCTAGGGGGTTATTAAATTACTTTTAAATTATTTAAATAATAATAATAATATTTAAAAAAAAAATAATAACTTTATTAAAGGAAAATTTAATAAATTAAATATAAATAATAATATATATATATTATATATATATAATAATATAAGTATAATAATTAACAGCTATATAAATTCTAATAGCTATAAAAAATATATATATATTTTATAATATAACCCTTAATAATAAATAACTTAAAATTAAAGGCTAAATTAAATATAATATAATTAATATTATTTTAAAATTTATAATATTTAAAGTAATTATTAATATATTAATATATAAAAATATTTTTTAATTATTATATTTATTTATAATTTAATATTATTTAAATTTAAATTTATAAATAATAACCCTTCTTCTCTCCCCTATATAATAATAATAATTAATAAAATATAATAATTATATTAAATTTATAATAAAAGGGATTATTATTAAGGAGAATAAGGGGGCTTTAATATAAGCTGGGGGGGATATTTTTAAGCGACTTAGTATGGGATTTGGAATTTAGGAGGCACCGGAGAGTCTGAGTTTGCTGAGTCTAGAATAGGTTTCACTGAGCAGTGTCAGCACCACCTGCAACCCCCACATTCCACGGCATGTGATCTCACTGCGGGACGGTCGTTATCGACTCTTTCTTGTTCGAGATCCTCTACATGTGCACGAGTTCTACGGCGCATGTTCTTGGATCAGAGCCTCATCGGTGTTCCAATATGTCGCTGGGTCCGATCATGCCCCTGACCAGCAGGAATCATAGAGGGCATCTTGTGCCATTCGCGGATCACGCGTGATGCCCATCCCAGCTCCAGCCCGTCACATGGCGAGTTGTTCCATCTCAGGATATCTCGTACTGTCCCGACTGGTAGATCTCATGTGCTCACTCCCGGAATCAAAACACTGGCAAGCCACGAGTGAGCCAAGTCGTCATTACTCCCCATCACCCTGGATGATAAATTCCCACGAGACTCACTGTAGTAGTATCTATCCTACGACACCCCGTGTGTCAGGTCTAGCGGCCGTGAGTGCAGCGTGCCGGGGTCGAGCGGTCCGCCATGTTACCTGCTAGACGACGGCCAAGGGCGCGCACGTCCATCGGAACCCCGCTCCAATTGTAGGAGAGTACCGTACAGCTCTCACTTCCTGACACGGATATAAACACACCTTCACATTGGGTGCTGTCCTCCGCGCGTGATTGTGAAGCTTACTCTCAGTCCCTATCCAAACACAACCGAACCTCATCATGGCCTCGCAACTCCCCAACCCGGTGGTGGCGCCGCCACACGTCCACGAGCTGCTGGACCGGCTGCACGCCCGCTCGGCCGAGCAGGAGGCCACGATCGACAGCGCCGTCTACAAGACGGCGGGGACAAGCTCCTTCGACGACCTTATGCGCGACAAGTTCGTCGCCCTGGACCAGGACAAGAGCCAGTTCGTGTACCAGGTGGCTCGCATGACGGGCGCCACCAGCGTCGTCGAGGCCGGCACCAGCTTCGGCGTGAGCACCATCTACCTCGCGCTCGCCGTCGGGCAGAACGTCGCGGGCGGCAAGGCCGGCCCCGGCAAGGTCATCGCCACGGAGAAGGAGCCCGAGAAGGTCAAGCTCGCCAAGGCGCACTGGATGGAGGTGGGCGCCGAGGTCGAGCCTTATATTGAGCTGAGGGAGGGCGACCTGCTCCAGACGCTGAGCAAGGACCTGCCAGAGGTCGACCTGCTCCTGCTTGACAGTAAGTACACTCACTCACGTTCCGTTGGCAGAGTGTCGCTCACCGTCGCACAGTATGGGCGCCTCTCGCCCTCCCGACTTTGAAGATCGTACAGCCGAAGTTGAAATCAGGGGCTGTTGTCATCGTCGACAACACGATATCCGGGGAGGAGAGGTATAAGGACCTATTGCAGCACCTCAGGGATCCAGAAAGCGGCTTCAGCAATTTGACCGTGCCATACCACAACGGGCTGGATGTCTCGGTCTACCACCCACGGAAGTGAACTAGAAGACATGATTGGCGTGGATATTGGTCGGGCGAGGATGGGTTGAGACGGTCGTTGGCGGTGGTTTGCTTTCTGACGCGTTCCTGTGGCTATTGGAGGTCAGCATGAGGTTCTTGAGCCGTTGTTCGTCTTGGGTAGTGGAGCATTTAGCGGCACTGTGGTCTTGCATGGCTAAGGTACGCAAATTAGATGATTTTGCACGTGCAAATGTTGCACGATGCCAATAGGAAGGAGAAAAAGAGGCAATAGTGATCAAGAGATAAAGGCGGTATGGCGTATCTGATAGTATATGTGTAATCCGAATGCGTTGCTTCCGTATCGAGCTGCTGCGAATTCACCGTGGGTTCACCTTAGCACCTATGCCTGCCTTTTAGAGAGAGAGATCCTTTATATACCACTCTGCTGAAGCTCTATCTGCCTGCTGAAGCTACCTTCCCAGCCCATTCCCTACCTACTTCTCCGTTTATCTCCTCCTTTATGTTTCTCTCATTCTGTTACCGTGTCCAACCAGCAAGTAGGCGCAAAGTCCCAAGTGCACCCGACATCCATGAGGATATCGAAGGCATTGCGCACGGTCACCGGGTCGTTCTCGGATGACTGGAGGGGCTGCTGAGAACTGCTGCGGTGGCGGTCGATGCCTCTGCGTTTAAAATCAGCACGGTCAGGGGCAGAAGCGCACAATGACCTCTGAGGAAAAGATTGAGCGCCGTCGCCAGATAAATGCCAGGTACAACATCAGGCAAGCGGCACTCGTTGCAACGGAAACCCCTTAGGATAGAGCTGAGCGCCGCCAGAGGCAGAATGACAACACGCGCAGATGGCGTGCTAGGATGTTGGCTGCAGAGACCCATGAGCAACAGCTTGAACGACTGGCCAAGAGGAGACTCATTTACGCCAAGACACGTGCTGCGCGGACTCCCCAGGAAGAAGCTGAGGGAATTTGCCAACAACGTGCACATGTGAGAGGGCTGCTGCGAAACGTGCTGCAGAGACCCCCCAGCAAAAGGCTGACAGACCCCGCAAACAATCGTCGGTGCTGATGTCGCGTTGACGATGGACTGAAATCCGTGTTTCCACGAGGATTTCCTCATGTGTCCGTAGGGGAGTGGTGCTATGGGTCCGAGCCGGCGGTTTCGCGGTATTCGCAACGGGCACGGGGATTGATTCACAGGGTGGAAATCACCCAGAATGTGCACCTGGAGTGTACTGTGCCCCATACCAAAGGAATACTAGATGGGAACATCATCTCCCGCTGTCACCCAATGTAGTGCCCCAGGGTCCGACACGCGATAGAATCCCAGAAGGTCTTGACATACGCTTTGTTGACTACCTAAATCTATGTACCCTCGTGTGAGATGATCTCCTATGGGATATCTCCCTGTGGGATATCCTCCTGTGGGATAACTCCCTATAGGATAACCTCCCTCCCCTAGGTGATCATCTATGATAGACAGGTGCATACTTATATGCTGAGAAGGTGTAATAAAGGGATGAGACCATTAACTATATTTCCTGTGCTTGTAATATCATATTTCACTTAGAAATTCATGAATCATCTGAAATTCCTTCAGACCCAGGTATCGTCCACAAGGTGAGAGTTGGAAATTGGATTAATATGGTTCCTGGCACCAGCAGACAACTGAATAATTGCCATATCATAACCCATCTTCGTCTGGCAAGAGCTGGCTGATTCTTTCTCACAAGACTTCCCGTGTCCAATGCAAATACTTTCCCAATTCGAGTCACTTCCCTGCGTCACTCAACCGCAATGTCCCGCACGAAACCCAGGCTGCAGCCAGCCTCACTGGAATGTCGCATTCATCATCTCAGACCTCATATCCTGCCACTCTTTCTCGCCTACATCAACCTTCACATTTTTTGCTTTGTCAATGTATTTCTGAACAGAGTGAGGAAGGCAGAACGGGAATTTTCTCTTGGCCAGCAATGCTGCCATCAAGATGAACGTGCGCCAGCTCTCCTTTGTGTAAGTCTTGTTGCGAACGCCTTCCAATCTGGCGAAGAGCTGTTTGACTATCCGAATTTGGTCATCTCGTCCCGTAAAAAGACCCCAAAATTCATGATTGGCGGTTTCCTTCCAAAGACCCTGTACATCATTGACATGATTCCTGGCAGCGATGAAGAGAAGACAAGGTTCCTCAGGGAGCTTGCCATTTGGCGAGAGGGTCAGGAGATCGGCTAGGATCTGCTCCGAGATGCATGATCCCAGAAGCGCAAGACAGTGTGTGGCTGCAGCTAGCTCCTCCTGTTGCTCTTGGTTCCTGGGGTCTGAAGTGACCGATGGCCCCGGCTCATTGATGAACGGCAGAAGTGAGTTATGCCTGAGCAAAGCCCTGAGCTTCCACTCCCAGACTTTGAATTGAGAATCATACTCCAGCTTCGGAAGAGGCAGCTCGATGGGGCGCTTTGAGGGAACCCAGTCTGTGAACCATACACTTGTTTTGGGCGCAAGGCGGTAGTGAAAACTCATAGTGAATAATCTCTAAAGTCTTCAATTGGTCAAGAATATCCTTTAAAAGGTGCATCATACACAGGGCCAGCCTTTCCGATCCACGAACCTGGGATTTATAAGTTTACAAAATTAGTAGTACACTACTCAAGGACAATTACTCCATGACTGGCTATGATATAGCACTTAATTTGTCATGGACTGTTTGGTCATTACCTTTGCTTGCTGCAATATTATGATCTCTGAAGCAGATATTTCTTATCAGTAATGTCTAGCTGAGTTGCACATTAACAAGACAAGCAACAAAGTAATTGTGGTCCTGGAGCTAGCTTGCCAATTTTACATGGAATGCAGAAATTTCGGATGACACCTAGAATCACTTTCTCTATATGCTATCTATCTCAAATGAAATAATACCCCCCCCCTATCGTTTTAGTCAGCTATCCCCCCCCATACCAAAATTTAATAACAACGCAAAATACTCACTAAGATCATTAAAGATAACCTTATCACCATTATTAATACATCCAATTTAGCAAAAAAAAGGTCACTATAATAATTAATCGCCACCTAATAAATACAAAGCTATAAATATTATAATTTTATTTATACTTAAACCCATTATTATTAAATAAATAGCTATAAGCTAAATTCCACTATAGCAGATTAACGATTTAGCGATATTAAAAGAGGGTTAAAATAATAAATATCATAACCTTAAGCATTCCATTATTATCATTATTAAATACCATTAAACTCGAATAATAAGCTCTTAAGATTTATAATATTTTATATTATAGCAAGCTTATTAAGCACTATTAATACCTAACCTTTATTATATAAAAACTTAAAGATCTTCTCCTTAATAAGCTAAATATATATTTTAATAAAATAAAATATTTTCTTATTAAGAAATACTAAATTAATTATTTTATATAAATTATTATAAAGATCCTTAAAAAATATAATTAAATCAATAAATAAATATATATATTAACCTAGTAATATAATAAGAAACTCTAAAGATAGCACCTTTTTAATATCTTTAGATTAAAATATATTATTAAGATATTTATCTTTTATAATAAATTAAGATTTAATAAGTATAATAACGTAAAAAGAATAAGCTAAGTATTATCTAAATATACTCCTTAAGTAAAAAGTCTTCTTAAGTAAGATGCTTGCTTTTATCTATTATTAATAATCATAATTAATAATCTCCTTAATATTATAATATATAAAAAATATATGACAAAAGAATTCTTTTTAATATAACTTTTAAAGAAAGTTCTACCTTAAATAACTACCTATCTAAGCCTATAATTAATCTTTATAATAGATAACGCCTTATAATATTATAATGATATTATCTATAAGGCTATAAAGGTAAGAAATGTTTAGCCATTATATTTATTATTATATTCCCTTAATTTTAACCTAATTAAGGTGTATTTTAAAGATTTAAAGAAATATATTTAATATTAATATTAATATAAGTATAATAATAATAATAATAATAAGAAATTTATAGATTTTTTATATTTAAGCATTTAAGAAGTTAGCTAATATATAAAGGCAATTAAAGGATATTTTTATTACATATATATACTGGAAAAGAGATTTAAAGGTAATAATCATAATATAAGTTAATAAAAATATTATAAAGTTAAAATAAAAGTAAAAAAAAGGATAATAAAAAAAGAAAATATTATAATTAAGTTATATATAGTAAATAAAGTAATAATAAGTAAATTAATTAAAAAAAGATTACTACTTAAATTATTAAAAAGAATAGCTAAGAATTTATTATAAAAAATATATTTAATTTTCTTAATTTATATTTTAATTATTTATTTAAAAACTCTTTTAATTATATATAAAGACCTTATTAATTTCTTCTTACTTATACTACTCTTTTCTTTATAAATAATATTAATTACCTCTTTAAAAACTATTAAAAAACGCTTTAAACTTACTTTTTATTATTAATATATTATTAGATTATATTAAGAGGCTTCTTATATTTTTTAATAAGGTATTTTAACCTAGAAAATAACTTAATATTAAGAGAAGTTACTTAATCTATTAAAGAGTCTCGTTGCTATATATACCTTTAAAGACTTATTAAGGATTATAATTACCATCTTATATTAATAATAATAATAATAATAATTCCTCCTTCTCCTTATTACTTTTAAAAAGCATAGAAAAATCCTTCCTTTCCTTTAAATATAGCTTTATAAATCTTTTAACTAATTTAATAGTATTTAAACCCTTCTTATTAAACTAAATATCCTCCTTTAAATATAAGAATTAGAAATTAATACCCTTATACCTTATTACCTTCTTTAATTCCATTACTTATATCCTTTCTATTAATATATAAAAATATTACCATAAGGCCTTAAATATAAAATCTTTATTCAAAGCTTTTTAATTACTAGATACTTATAATAGCGATAATAAAAACATAAATAATTAGTAATAACATATAAGGCTACCTAAGTAAAGAAATGCTAGTAGCAATAATATTAATAGCCCTTTAAAGCCCTTAAAAGAATATATTAATAATAACGACATTACTAAATACTTATATATAAAGCTAGAAGTATAAAGATTAATTAATAGGTTAATTATTATATTAATGCTACTTTCCTTTTACTTATTACCCTTCCTAACCTTCTTTCTTTTATATATAAGGCTAATATTATTATTATTAAATTCCTTAATATTTTCATTAGCTTTAATAGCCTCTTTTTATTTAAAAAAAAGCTTCTTTAAGGGCCCTTAAATTACAGCCTTTTTATTAAGAATAACTTATACTTATATTATTAAATTAGCATTAGCAAAATTAATATATATATCATCCCTCCTAATATAATATTATTAATATAAAGAATCCCCCTTATTATAATAATAATAATTAGCCTTATAATAAATATCCTTAAAGCATTACTATATCTCTATTAACACTTTATACTTTACTTAAAGAAAGTTATTATTACTATTTATTGTTATTAATATTTAAGCAATAATTAATCTAGCTTAAGGGGTTAAAAGTAATAATAACTTTCTTATTAATAAAATATTTTATACTTATTTAATAGTTAATAAACTATCTATTAAGCTAAATATTAACCTTATTAATAAAAATATTTAAAAGATCTTAATACTTAGTTACCTTAGTATTAAATATACTTAAGGGGTTACTTATATTATAAAAAGGGTAACTTTATAAATATATATAAAAAAAAGATAATATAGCCCTTTACTTAAGGAAAATATTTCCATTATTTTAATATAAGGAAGTGCTTCTTTTAAATAATTTATACTTCTTTTTATTATACTTAACTATAATAAGAGTATTTTTAATAATAATAATTAATAACTTACTTTAAATAAAATATATATTAACTTAATTATAACCTCCTCCTCCTTAAATTTAACCTTAATATACTCCCTTATCCCTTTTAAAAGATCATTTAATAATATAAAGATATCTAAATCCTTATAAGCATTATTATTAAACTTAAAGCTATATCATTTAATAAATAAAGTATAAAAAGCCTATATATTAATAACCTTTATATATAATATTAAATATGCCCTTCTTAATAATTTCCTTAATAAAAAATAGCTTTTTAGCTCCTTAATATCACTACTTATATTATTATTAATTAATAATAATAATATAAATATACTTAATATTTTTTAATTAATATAAATATCCTTAGCTTCATTTAGGCTACTTAAAGCATTATTTTTATTAAAGACAGCTTTAGAGATAACCTCTTTAATATTCTTATCAGAAATGGCTTTAAAAATAACCTCCTTAGTATTCTTAGTAGTACATTAAGTAGTATGCTAAGCAGTATGCTAGGCAGCTATTTATTTATTATAAAAGGTCTTTAATTAAGCTACTAACTTTTATTTTATAATAATAATAGCTTTTACCTTTATCATTAGCTTCTTTATATATAATAATATTATAAATTAATTAATAAAATGCTTATTAATAAAGTATATAATTTAATATTATAAATAAATATATAATTGCAATAGCTAAGCTTTTGCTTCTCAAAGGCTATTAAAATAAGCCTTTAGTTAATTTAAGTAGGATATAATTACCTTAGGTTAGGGCTAGTAAAATATATACCCCCTTATATAATAGACTTAAGTTAATTCTATTACTCTTAATTATTTTAAAGATATATATAAAATAAAAATATAATAACCTCTTTTTTATTAAATTAAGTATATAATAATGATAATAAGGTTATCTTTAATAATCTTGGTATATATTCTGCTTTACCAGCTAAATTTTAATGCGGGGGAGGACAGCTAACTAAAACGACAGGGGGGGGGTATCATTTCGTTTAAGATAGACAGTGGCAGCCCCCAGGGGGTGCCAGGGTTTAACCCTGGAGGGTCTGTGCGTCTGATGCTATATCAGATGCCCTCAGAGCCCATCAGTCACTTAGATGGGCCATCTTTAATACAACATCTTTCAGACCCCCCAACTTGCTACCACACTTTGTCATCTCTCAACTTCATGCGGTGCAAAGAATGATTGGCATTTATCAGTCAATGACATTGTTGCAGAATCTAAATAGTTGACCGGACAGCAACGAGTACTCAGTCTGGAGCGACGAAGTTAGACACAAGGCATTTCGCGGGTCACAGGGCATGTGGGAACGGTTCAAGCATGGTTATGGCATTATCTCGAACTGCAGAAGAAATTGACAGAATTAGAAGACCCGTGTGGAGACCCCACAAAATTTGGGTCAATTGTTCCTGGTTTATGTGTAAATGCACTGTGTCAGACCACATGTGTACGGAATGTCATCAATAGTTGCTGTCAAACATATCCCACAGATTTGGGAACAACTCTTCCACATCAGGCAAGCCTGACACATCAAAATCCTGCCAGTCAATCAGAGGCACAGATGCCTCCGGGGCCCCTTGGCCGACATGAACTACCGGAGTTGCCTTTCGCAACTCCTCCACAACGTCGGTATATTGTGCGATGCAGGCGTCACCCAGGTCCCACCCAAACTTCTGCTGGTGGCCTTTCAAAGCAACCAGAAGGTCATTTGCGAGGCTCAGAGAGGTACTCTCCACAAGCCCGCTGGCCGTTTTCTCCGCCTCCAACGCGACTCGCAGCAGGAAGGCGATAGTGGAGGTGAAGATGAATGCGGAAGTAGGCAACCAGAAATCGTTGAGCTGTGGTGCCCGAAGTGCTTGAACCAGGTGCACGATATCTTCTGCGGCTTTGCGGACGTGGATGTACCGGCCTAATAAAGCATCTGTGTCTGCGCGCTGGCCCTTGTCTCTCGTGCTGTCGAGCTCCATCCTACGCTGAAGAAGGCGCACGAACAGGTACGCCAAGCGGAAGTTACTCGCCCCAGGCATGCTGAGGTCTCGACCCTGGAGGATGAGCCGGTGGCTGTCACCAGTGAGAGACTCCTCCCACTGGCTCAGGGCGGCCCCTGGGTCGAACTCAGATGTCACCCGTCTGTCCGACTTTAGGGCGTAGATGTGTACAAGGAATGCGTCGAGTACCTCGCTTAGACTGACGAGAGCCAGGAAAACCGCATTTCCGCCGCCATCTGCCCTCGGTCTTGGAACGTCATGGAATTTTCCTTGTATGTGGGGAGGTGTACCGTAAGCGAGACTGAACCATCTATCATGGACCACCAGAGCCCACCAGATCTGCACCCTGATCCTCTTCTCAGGCTCAGACATGTCCCAGTCGGTCGGGTCACGATGCAGCCCCAGGCCGTGTGCGATCGAGACAGCCGACCCAATCAAGACCCCGTTTCCGATCATGGAAGTCGACGGGCGGCCCCCGACGTCCAGCAGGACCGCGACCACCGACGACATGCCGGGACACAGCTGCAGCTCCGAGTATAGTGCGTCAGTGGCCTGGTTCCAGACGAACCTGCTGTCCGGGCAGTGCCTCCCCGCGGCGCGGCGCGGCTGCGACCAGAAGGTCAGGGCGTGGGCGTAGACGCTCGCCAGCAGGGCCGAGGAGATGTGCGAGGGCTGGCGCCGGAACTGGTCCCGGAACGAGCCCTCGTCCAGCAGCGGGAAGCAGGCGTTGGCCCTGCGGAAGTACGTGTCGATGAGCTCGTCGGCGAACGGCTCGATGATCCTCTCGATGATGAGGCACTTGCCCGACGCGACTGTCTGGTTGGGTGTCTGGCCCATGGGGCGCCTCCGGACCCTCGCGAACATGACCGAGTTGTTGGGGCCCGCTGCTCCGCTGCCGTCGCGGCCACGCGCGGTAAGTGCAAGCCGCCGACCGGCTCCGTGGTGTGGATCGGCGCGCAGGTAATCGGCCAGGATTTGGGTATCGCTCGTCACGACGGGGCCGACAATGTGGGAGCTCTCTTCCTCCTCGGGGCTTCCCAGGCCGGCGATCATGGTCGTTGAGTGCTGTGTGGCGCCATCATCGTCCCTCACCTGGGCCAGATGCAGTGCAGGTGACGTTGTCTGAGGCAGCGGTGCAGGAAGAGAGGCTGACGAAGGCTCTGGTAGGGATCGAAGCTGTCTTTGTGTCACCGAAGATGTGCCACCGGATCGCGGTCGGGTTTGAGACCCGGCTCCGCCCGGCTCGGCCCTCTTGCTGCGGGCAGCTGCACGCAGAGGTTTCGAGGTTTTTGGGGCATTGCTTGGGAACTCGCACTTCGTCCCGTGCACGCGACACATGAGGCACCCTTTTTCCTCCCCATCGTCGACCTTGCAGCGAGACTTGCGCCTCCTGCACGCCTGGCAGGCCGGTCGGAGGTGCGACCGATAAGGCCGTTCTCCCGCCGCATCGCCGGCAGTGCCACCGGGTTGGACGGCGGCTGCACCTGCGCTCCGGGGGCTTTCTCGCGCGGAGAGGCTCGAGCGTGCTTGAGGTGAAGTCGGGATCGTTTCCTCGCCGGCCATGAGCAGAGATCGACCTGCGCCCCTGGGTGAGTTCGGGTATCGGTGCACCCCAGGTGTTGAGGTGAGGTTGAGACCTCGGCAGGGTCCGCTCGGTGCTCGATAAAGCCATCCCCACCGCCAAAGTTTGGGGCAAGTGGAGCCTTCATACTAGTATAAATTTAGACTACCCGGTGGGTTAGCTGTTTCCGAGCCACATATCCGTCAGTATTATTAGGACAGAGCAATCCGACAGAGTACCTAGGTAACAGTGAGTCGGAGAGACTGAGCGTGACACACGATTACAAGATTGGATGGCACGGAACCGGTCCTACGCACACGGGATCAACGGGCGCCAATCATATGAGAAATCAATGTGGAATTCCTCAGTCTGGGATGCCTATTTCCAAATGAAGTATTGTGCAGGAATGTTGGACGCAGCCAGTTATTTTATATACAATGATTCGGGCAACATATAATACTAAGAAAGGGGTTCTTGAGAGGCCAGCCTGCGCAAGTCTGCTGAACCTCGCTCAAGCCATGCGCATGCCTCACACTCAACAGACATCCAACGTCGCATCGCCCGTGATGCTGAAGGTAGGGTTTTCAGAGCAGGGCGACTCCCTGACGGTGTTGTCGTTGACCTCCAGGGTAAGGCTTATGTCGCTCGTGATGGCGAACTCGTCCCGGGCCGAGAGGCGCACCTCGCCGCCCCCCTGGACGGTGCCGCCCTTGATGGCCACGTTGTAGCAGTTCTCAATAAGAATAGCATTATTCTCATTCCCCGACAAATCAACGGTGCCAATCTCGGCGCCGCCAGACTCGGACACGCAGAAGATTCCACGGCCGCCGCCCGTCGAGACGACCTTGTCGATGACCACGTTGGTCTCGTAGTTGCCGTCGCTGAGCATGCCGTTCTGGTTGGCGAAGCGGAGTGTGGCGTACCCTGTGCCCGAACTTTCAAACCTGTTAGTCACCTGCTACAGAGCTCAAAGTATTGCATTCTGGAACATTCCACAACATGAAAGACGGGGGATCCGTAGAAGGACAAGAATGTGCTTACCCGGCATTGTCGCCTTGTACGAGGCCAACTTGGGCGTTTGTCGTCTTCTGGAGCAGCAGACCACACTCACCAACGTCGGTCGCGATAACAGAGCCAATTTCTAGCCCGTCGATGTTCCAGGTCTCGACGGCGTGGGACTGTTCTGGTGTTAGCGGGAGGATGTTCATGAGGGAGTGTGGAACGGCATACGCTAGCTCCTGTCACAGTGATGGTGCCCATCTTCACGTTGGTGTTGGCCGCCTCGTCCCGGTCGAATCGAATACCAATACCGGCGGTAAGAGTCATATCAATTTCGCCAAGCACCAAATTAGATGTACCATAGAAGTGCAGGCCAAAGTAGACCTCACCGGCGAGGCTGAGGTAGGGGATGTTGACCCCCTGAGTGTTCAGACTCTCTATCGCCCCCTTTCCGTTGGCAATGGAGGCGGTGATGGTACCGCATCCCTCGAAGGTCTTGCCGCTGTCGATGCTGATGGTCTTGGCTCCGATGTTGCCCGAGGCAATGACGGAGACGGTCTGGCCGGACGAGATACCGCCGAGGGCCTCTGTGATGGCCGTGTAGTAGTCGCTGCCGGAGTACACCTCGGACGAGCCGACCTTGGCAACGTAGGCTCCCTCTGAGCCATCAACCGTGGCGTCCGGCGCCGAACCGCACTGGGCGTATGCTGTGGTGGCCAGCACCGACGCTGCTGCGATTTGGGAGAGTCTCGTCATGGCTGCTGTGTGCGTAGAGAGGCTTCGAGGGATTACAACACAACGAGGGCGCGATGTGACAAGAAAATGTTGACTGAGCAAAAGGATCTCCTCATATTCTATTATAAATGATTCAGGAAGGGAAAGTAGTGGTCCATACACAAATCGGGCAGTCTGGAGCGGGAAGCACCTCCGTCCAAGAGTTTCCTCATTATTGCAGGAGTCTCCATTAGAGTGCGTGCGCATTGCCGCATCCCAATCCTTTTCTCAGATCTCGCGTTCATCCCAGGTAATGATCCGCCGAACCGGGCGGCTTTTTTTCTGGGGCAGCAGGGCAGACTGCCATTTCGAGGACCGGCCCCTCCTTGATTGAGGTGTCGCCGAGCCTTGATCGTCAGGAGCTTCCCTTGGCATGCGGGTGTTTTGTTTTGAAACACGAATGTTCCGCCAGTCAGGGTTGGTCTTGGCCTGTGTTAAACACACCTTTGCGGGATCCTCCCGTCATCAAAGGACACATTGTGGATGGCTCGTACTCACCAGAAGCTCATGCGAGCCTGGGCGGACGAGTTTGGACACTATATACATTACTGCCCAGGCCGTTTTGAGGCAGCACACATATTGTTTTCCGGTTAAAGTTGGTACGACTTGGAATGTGCCAAAATTAAAGGGTTGAGTGCACTGAAGAATGCCGTACGTGATTCTTCAAATGAGTTGAGAGCGTGTCAATCTTCATTGAAGTTTGACAAGAAAGCCTACATTCTTACTTTCTCCCTATGCATGTACCTAATAGACAGTACAGCTTCTAATACGCCCTTAGCACTTTTTAATAGAATGCCATCTGCTCTATCATCTCACCTATAAGCAGTCATACTCCACCACTTGACATGCTTACGCGTTTTGTTGCGATAGGTATAGTCAGGGCTTTGTCTGGAATTCCGGAGAACGCTGCTCTCTATCCCACAATCTCAGCCTCCGGCCCACATTGTGGATGACTTCAAGACGCACGATGGACAGCAGTCTCATTCCTGACGTTTTAACTCTGCGTGACCGGCCTAGATGCCTCTGACTATACGAGTTCATTCAGTAGGCTCGTAGAAATTCTCAAGCCAAGCATTCGCGCATCAAAATACACATTTAATGATCAAAGTATCGGGCGGGGACGCCTGTCCCGAGTATCAACATACGTGTCTGACGTTCTGTCAACCGCCGACTTCGATGTCTCACGAGAGTGTTGACAGATATGATCTTCACGACCCACCTGCAACGGCACCACGGAGACAGTCACCTGTTGCGCCCCTGAGTCCAAGGTGCCACTCGGGATTTCTGAGTCAATTATTGTTCTTCCTGGCGGACAATAGCAGTCTGAAGTACGGCGGCGGCACACGAGTCAACGGCGAGGTCTCCGGGAAATGTGAACAATTGCACTGTTTTCCGCGGCGTCTCAGAGTCCACTCCAGGGATATTATCGAACGACCGCCGAGGTAAGCGCGTGGTTGACTGCTAGGTGACTTACATCGCTCGAACTGACTAGTTAGCTTAGTGGTCGTACATACAGCTGAGCCGAGTCACGTCTGATCGCCTTGTTGTCAGAAGTTGAAGATCAATTGTGGTTCAAGGACCATCCTCATCAAGTATTGGTCACGGGGTTCCGAACAGAAATGGGCAGTAATGTCGAGGCCTTGTAGATTCTCACGCTTGCTGCCCCGATTCTGCACTCCAATCATCGCCGCTCTTACTGGCTTCTCGGACCTTCTCATCGATCTTTTTGGTCAGACTGGCGAGCCCGCGAAGGGGAATAGTGAGATGGGCTTGCACTTTCGTCCAACGATGGCGGCTTGCTCCCTTTAAACTAGTTACTGCCTTGCATCACTTGAGGCAGCACGACTTGAAAGATACATACTGAGACATACCACACGATCTGTCAGCCGTCAGCCAGTCCAGACGCTGGATAAAGGCATCTTCAACCAAGTCTCCCTATGACGGAGCTAGTTCCTCAGATTTTGTTCCCTGAAGCTACAAGTAAGCCCTTGAGTACGGATGTCGTCGTCGGTGATACGTGTAAGCACAAAACGATATAGTAATTATGAGCTCATAGTCGTAGACAAACTATGCTTCCATCTGATCTACTCATGGAACAATCAAAGCCGTTCAAAGCACTCCGGCATCGTTCATTTATCCCTTCCAGTCCAGGACCGAGTCTCCCATATCATATCATCAACAAAGTCGTCAGTGAGGCCCAGGGTCTTTATTGAGACGAAAGAGCTGGAGTTAGCCCATCACAGCCGTCACAACGCAGCTGACCTACACCATCCTCCACACAGCTGTGCTCGCTGGAGCCAGCGCCGCGAGAAACTTCACTTTTGGCTACGGGCACGGAGTAGCCAACTACACAGATGGCCACGCCGACAACGCACTCTGGGTACTCGGCGAGGACGCCTGCGACTACGTTTACCTGGGCGTCTTTGGCAAGTCTATGTGCGAGCTCAATGGTGGCTGGTTCACGGCCCCTGATGGCTGCGCGTACCAATTCACGGGGTGCGGCACCGGGCTTGGCAACTTCTGTCACTCGGACGAGGACGGCTTTCTCTCAAATCGTGCCCCCTGGTCCGTAACCGCCACGACCGCTAGGGCTACGGCTGTAGCAACGAGGATGGGAGCTACTATATGTCCACCGGTACTTCATCTTCTAGGGGTCTTCTCTGGTGATGTTCTGAGGTGAGGGGGAATCGGTGAGAGGATGTGTTATGAAATGAGATCCATGTGTAACTTAAGGCAGGCGGATGAAAAGGGCTTAGCTATGACTGCACCCACTGTACTATTTACAAGTAAAGACTAGGAATCACACTTCGCTGGCGTGGCCCATGGCGGTCTGGATCGGCATGAATGATACCCGCTCTCCGGATGCCTGACCGTGAAAACCCACAGACCATGCCATGCAGTATGTTCTGATTGGCCGGGATTGTATCCCGAAGGACTGTGGGAAACGATAGGCCCAACAGCAACGCCAGGGTAGGATAAGTTAGGAGGTCAAGAGGACGTCGAGAGAGGTCGCTCTGTCGAGTCATGACCTCCTGCTGCTCGACGTTGATTTGATGCGGGGAAGGGGGATTCTCCACGGCAAAGAGTACGGATGAATGTTTACCTGTATAATTAGGCATTTTAACTTTCTCGGTCAAACCTTCATCTGGTGGCTTCCAAGTTGCTAAAAGCAAGCCCCTACAATCAAATCCCCTTTTCGCCATCGATAAAGTCTGGAACGAGGAAGCGGATGCTCGGAGTCGGTCTTGGCTGGTCTTGTTTTGCCACGCTCTCCATCTTACGGTGGTGATTATCGAATTTCAAGTAGAGCATCTGCAGGGCCCAGATGTCTTCTGGCATAAGCGGGCTTCCCGACTATCAAACTATCCGGCGCCGTTGTACTGTGCGTCCTCATTGCTACCCTACGTGCATTCATTGGGCATAACGCCCAAGTAGCCGTGCAGGCCTCCAGACCTTAAAGGGAAAGATGGCGACGCTTGAAAACGGAAGGAGAGTGAACACACTCTTCCCCAGCAGACTCGTGGCTTGCGGGATTCTCCTACGAGGTTCTGCTTTACCGGCCGAGCATGCATCTAATTCTTCATTGTACTGAACATGGTGGACGCACCGACACCCTACCAGGCCAGAAGGGGTGATATTCTCCCGTTCCATGCCCCAATATGGTATCCGAAGACAGTATACGGCAACACCTTCATCCTGCTCGCATGCTGTGTGATCACCGCGGCGGTGAGTGACCCTCCAAAGAACGGAAGCACACATCACGCCGTGTGCAGAGGCGTACGAGCCTGTAGACTGATAGGAACTAACTTCCCCAACAGACCCAAGGCTACGATGGCGCAATGATGAGCGGACTTAATATCATGGATCAATACACCGACTACTTCCAGCTGACCACCGCCACCCGCTCCCTCAACGTCGCAACCATCTACATTGGCGGATGCATCGCCTGCCTGTTCTGGGGCTGGCTGACAGACAAGTACGGCCGGCGCGTCGCCCTTTTCTGGGCCGCAGTCATCACCATCACGGCGGCGGCCCTACAGGCAGCGGCGCAGAACATCGCCATGTTCTGCACGGCGCGCATCATCATCGGCTTCGGAACGACCGCGTCCGCGATTACGGCGCCCGCCTACCTCGCCGAGACGCTCCCCTGGGACCAGCGGGCCTGGGGGCTCGGGCTGTTCGACGACCTCTTCTACGTGGGCGCCCTGACCGCCGCCGGCGTGTCGTACGGCACGGCGCAGATCGAGGGCTCCTGGGCGTGGCGGCTGCCCAGTTTGCTCCAGGGCGTCTGGGGCATTGCGTGCATCCTGCTCCTGCCGTGGATGCCCGAGAGCCCGAGGTGGCTGGTAGACGTCGGCCGCGGGGACGACGCGCTGACTGTGCTCGCGCGCATCAACGCTGGCGGCGACGAGGGAGACGAGCGGGTTCGGCTCCAATTTATTGAGATCGTCGATACGCTCACCTACGAAAGAGTAAGCAGCTTCGGGAGACAATTTGAATCCGCTTGGGAATAACAATCCCCTTCCCGGAGCCTATGTCTCAAAAGCCATGGCCGCACTGTGGCCTATTCCACATTGTATTCGAATAAAACTCCTTGGTTCTTTGAAGGCTGACTCCCAATGCTGCAGAACCCAATGCCGTGGAACCAGATGCTCAAGAACAGGGGCACGAGGAAGAGGCTCATCATTACTGGTACCTGCGCGCTCTTCTCCATGGTCATGGGGAATACCCTCATGAGCTACGAGATTGGCAAGGTCCTGGACCATGCCGGACTCACGGATCCGAAGCAGCAGCTGCTTGTGAATGTGGGCCTGAACTGCTGTACGCTGATCGTGTCCATCCTGGGGAGTTTCTACACAGACAAGCTCGGAGCCAAATCAGCCGCCCTGGTTTCCACGGGCACGCTCACCGTCAGTTTGTTCGTCATCGGTGCTCTGACCAAGACTTACGGCGACTCGGACTACAAGCCTGGTATTTACGCATCAGTCGCCATGATATTCGTCTTCAGCGCATGTTTCGGGTTCGGCTGGATCCCCATCTTATTCTTGATACCCGCCGAGATGCTCAACTTCAGCATCCGCGCCTGGGGAATGAGCATGTTCAGCTTTGTGATCTGTGTGACAGGCATCTGGGCCAACTTTGCATTCCTCTTTGCGCTGGAGAACATCGGCTGGAGACTTTACATTATCAACGGGGCTTGGAACATCTGCATGTTTGTATTCATTGCGTATTACTGGGTAGAAGTCAGGGGCAAGACGCTTGAGGAGATCGACGTGCTGATAGACGGGAAGAAGCACTCGGACGTTCCTGACCTGGAGCTGCTGATACGTGGAGCTGTCGACGGCCGTCGATTGAAGGACAAGTTCGCGGCGTGTCTGAAAGCCAGTTGTTTGCGGAAGAGAGACGACCAGATTGACAGTCGGTGACGCTTGAAATGGATGGTTGACATCCGTGCCCCAATATATGAACATCGGTCGAGGCATGAAATCCAGAGGTAGCTCAGAGTTTCTACCAGAACCTTGTGTGTGAATACAGACTTTCCATGGTAGCCGCTGACGGCGATTGCGCCTTGTGTGGTTTCAGTCCCGGACGCGCACATCAGCCAGACGCAAGCTTTCACAAGCAAAATCGCTCGAATCTCGGACTTGAAAACAAACTTACAAATCAAATGTGATGCCTGGAGTTTACTAATCAGCGTGGGGTGAACAAGCCATATTTCAAACGTTGATCATCCCGTCGCTCCCGTTGACGGTGTTTCGTCTACTTGGGGTGAAATGGCGTGCGAGAGCTCCCATGATCCATGTCTCACGCTTCCTTCTCAGCTGGACAGAATCACACCATCACATACACTGTCAGACCTATCATCAAGGTTATGACAATGTTGTGTCTTTTTATACAACTTGCCAAAATGCCGTTGTCTTTCCCAAGCCATCATCATTCCCGGAGCTCGTTTCAAAATCGTTGAAACGGAGCTGTTTGAATACCGGGGCACAAATAAAGGCTCTTACACCTGCACCTAGGAAGCAAGGCATACCAAGACAGGATGGGCGACACGGATGAAGATAGAGAAGCCCTCCCGCTCCTCTACTCGCCACCCACACCCACAGCCCCAACCGGCGGATACAGCACCATCAAACCAGATAGCAGCTCCAGCGGCTCCCCCCAAGGCATCAACGCCGCCGAGTCCCGAGCCATCGAGAACGATGTCCTCCCCGAGACGTCGACCCTCGGCCGCACGCTGAGCCGCCAGTCCGCCTACATCCTCGTCATCTCGCGCGTGCTGGGGTCCGGCATCTTCGCCACCCCGGGAACCATCATCCGCGCGGTCGGCAGCGTCGGCCTCGCGCTCTCGCTGTGGGTCGTCGGCGCCGTCGTCGCGGCCTGCGGGCTGGCCGTCGCGCTCGAGTATGGCTCCATGCTGCCGCGCTCGGGCGGGGAAAAGGTCTATCTCGAGTTCACGTACCGCCGGCCGCGGTTCCTTGCGAGCACGGTAGTTGCCGTCATGGTTGTCTGCCTGGGGTTTACGGCTAGCAACTGTGTTGTTTTCAGCCAGTATGTCTTGTTCGCGGCCGGGGTCGAGGAGCCGGCAGAATGGGTCAGGAAGGGCGTTGCTGTCGGTCTTCTGACGGCGATCACGATCATCCATGGGGTGTTCAGGGCCCTCGGCGTGAGGATACAGAATTTCCTGGGCTGGGTCAAGGTCGGACTTATCGTCTTCATGATCCTGTCTGGTCTCTACGTTGTCATCCTCCGGCCGAGGGGATCGGCTCCGGGTGTTTCAACAACATATGCTGTCGGTGATTGGGATGACCTGTGGCGAGGGTCGAACTGGAATTGGGGCGTGGTCTCGACATCGCTTTTCCAAGTGTTCTACTCTTACGCCGGTCTCGAGAACGCCAACAATGTTTTGAACGAGGTCAAAGACCCGGTGCGGACATTGCGATTCGTGTCCATCTCGGCGCTTGTGACGGCTTGCGTGCTCTATCTCCTGACCAACGTGGCCTATTTCATAGTCGTTCCCGTGGAGGAGATCAAGGCCAGCGGTGAGTTGGTGGCTGCATTGTTCTTCGAGCGGGTCTTCGGGGGAAATGTCGGTGGCAAGATCCTGCCCCTGGCTGTGGCACTTTCGGCTGCCGGCAATGTCATGGTCGTTGCTTTTGCGATGGTAGGTGGTTCCCATTTGTCCATGGTGCTTTGGTGTTCAGAACTGAACCAAATATCTCTAGTCACGAGTCAAGCAGGAGATTGCCCGTCAGGGCTTCCTCCCCTTCTCCGAAATTCTATCCTCAACCAAGCCCTTCGGATCTCCTCTTGGTGGTCTCCTTGTACATTATATCCCTTCATTCCTTGTGATAACACTGCCGCCGTCCAACGAGGTGTATTCTTTTATTCTCAAGGTCGAAGGCTACCCAGGTCAGGTCATTGCAATAGCTACAGCGGCTGGTCTCCTGTGGCTTCGATACGAGAGACCGGACCTGAAGCGCCCGTTCAAGGCATGGATACCGGCCGTGGCACTCCGCATAGTCCTGAGTCTGGCTCTACTTGCGGCGCCGTTCTTCCCACCGGCCAAGAAGCCAGAGTCGGGCCTCTTTTACGCAACTTACGCAATTGTGGGCATTTCGGTGTAAGTACTCCGCGAATGTGGTGCATGTGAGTTTCCATGACACTGACGAATTCACAGACTCGTGTCCGCAACTGTGTACTGGTACCTGTGGACCGTTCTGGTGCCGAAATGGAGGGGCTACGTGCTGGAGGAGAAGGCTGAAGTCCTCGAGGACGGGACAACAATTACGAAGCTGATCCATAACCCTACCTCATCGAATGGCATATGAAGCGCGGTGGAAAAGGACCGACTCCGACACCTGGAAAGCGGTCACCCGGGGCCGCATCTTGTTAAAACCTCTACCCACCTCGAGTCGCCGTGCTCGTCGGCGTATTTCACGTGATCTGCACGAACGGGGAGAACCAAAATATATCCAAAATTGACTGCTTCGCACAGCTGAGGCAGGACACCTTGAGGCAGGCCTTCGTTCTTTGACCGAGCACAACGTGCAGGAGACGTGAGAACAGAATGAGGGGCATTTGGCTCACAGGTGCTCCGACAGAACTCAATAGATGGTATTTCTTCAGTACTGCCGGGCTAGGAAACTACTGGATGACTGAAGCAACCCATATTCTTTATCAGTATCTCTTTTTTTTAAGATGACTAGGCTTGGAATATCGATCAGCGGCCCTTACTATACGAAGCTAGATTGAAAAAGACAACCCTATTTTCACCGCTGGATCTACCGCGGGGAGCTTTGTGAGGAAGGCTTGGTATGAAGTCATAGCTGGGTAAGGAAAATCTGACCGGTTCGAGAGAGTGAGCGGCCGTGAGACTAGATGACGGCATGGACGGGTGACTTTCTGGGCTGTTCAGACATCCAGACCTCATGTGTGCCAGTGTGCCAGTGTGCGTGCCGCGTGCCGCGTACCGCGCCAAGCGCCGAGACTTGATCCTGCCGATTTCTGCGTGATGAAATTCTCGGCTTGCCCAGCCTTTTTACTCCAATCCTCAGCGACGGTGCTTCCGCCGCCGAGACGCGTCTCGCTTGGCCGTGCTGCCGATCATCACCCGAGTACCGCTCATGTCGCCTTGGCCGCATCCAGATGTCTTGAAGGTTGGCTGGTAAACAGGCTGTGGTGGACACCTCGTTTCCATGTGACTCAAGATTTTCTATCTCGCTGTTTTCGTTGGTTCCTCCGCTCGATGTTCTTGCGCCAGCGGGGAGAGACAAGGAAATGAGAGCGGCCAACATTTGAAGATGGCGTGTCACACAGAACTTGAAGATCTGATGTTGCTTGAGAATTCGGGCGATACGTGCACTCCCACGCCGCAGTTGCTCTCGTTCAACTGCATGCGACTTGACCTTTCCTACGCATGTCGACTTACCCTGTGCCAAGGATTCCCACGATTCCTTCAACACCGATTGAGCCCAGCTGAAGTGCCTAGACGGAGGAGTTTGCAGTATGAAGGCACTGCCTCATTCCAATCAGATCGTCAAATCCTCTGTTACCGACCTGCTGGTAACTGAAAGTCCAAACCGATCTCACACTCACCACCCTGAGTAGCCATATACAACGTTCAGCAGTCTGTGCTGCTGACAGTGACCTGCATACATACCTAGGTGGACTTATGGGAACAAGTTGAGATTCAAGGCTGCTAACACTAGCAGCAGCGAGAAATGAACAAAAGCCAGTGCTCGGTTAAGCGAATCTGTCAATGAAATTGAGTTCGAGCCTGAGATCTGAGGAAAGAATACCAAGGTTAGCAGAGGTGAACAAAACCTCATGCCACTTCACGTCGGTCGGGAAATTCATTTCATGCTTCATGACGATACGCGTTTGTCGGCTTTTGCTCCCCTTGAGCCTCATTTGATACACGCCGGTATCTCTGAAATTTCTGCCTTAGCATCTTGTGCATTTGGGTAAATGCTGCATGCTACATGCAGGTGCACAGCCTGGCCAAAGCACAGATATGCCCCTGTGCATGTCCAGACTTTGGATTTCTTGGAAGCTCCACTCCTCCAAGCCTACCTGAGTATCACCACAGGGTATTAGCCCAACATTCTTACGTCAATGTCATCGGACCGATCAGATGGGTATGATCTTTTCGGACCCACAATATGTCTGTTGGTGGTTTGCCATCTGGGGAAAGCCAATGTCCCAGACATACAGCCTTTATAAACAATGTTCGTCCGTTCTGGACTCTGTCTGAGTACTCCCCTCTCCTCCTCCAATTTTCTTCCCCGGATCAACATAGCTTCCCCATATTTGTTCCGCACGGCTTGCAGGCTTAGTCAAGATTGCATGTTACCCAGCCTTGGTGCAACGCAATGCCTCCCGCCAATATAGACATCGAGTCTCCTCCGGATGAGGGCGCCCGCGAAGGCACTCGCACTTCCGAGAGTGATGAAGGCCCAACGCCGGACAAGGCCGTTCGGGCCTCCACGGCCGCTCTGTTGCGCAACCCCCTTCTAGGGTTTTCTCATAGCGAGCTCATGGCAGATGTAGACGCCTTCACAGAGAAGTACGGACTGAATGAGCACCGAGATTCTTTCCGGAAAGGGGCGTTGGTCGCTCAAGCCAGCACCCGTCCTGATGGCTTCGAAACCATTGCCGAGCTGACAGAGGAAGAGAAGGCGGTGCTCAGGAAAGAAGTCACACATCGCTGGGACCAGCCCTTTACGCTGTATTTCCTCGGACTGTTATGTGCGGGCTCGGCAATAGTGCAGATATGTCGACCTTTCACTGATCATAGTTATTGATGGTCCAAGCTAACGAAAGCAGCACGGTATGGACCAAACTGCGGTCAATGGCGCCCAGGTAAGCCAGTCACGCTGTGTCATGTCCAGAGACGGTGGCTAATAAATCAACCCAGGAATACTACTACAAGACATTCAACATCGAGGACGAATTAATTCAAGGTTCGCTACTTCATATGTTGCCCAAAGAAAACCCTTTTAATAGCTGAACAGGTCTCCTCAACGGTGCTCCCTATGCGTTCTCGGCGCTCTTCGGCTGCTGGACCTCGCCGTTTTTGAACAAGTGGACGGGCCGCCGCGGTACCATCTTCATCTCCTGCTTCTTCTCCGTCGTTACTGGGTTTTGGATGGCGGCAGCAGACTCGTGGGTCTACATATCTTCTCACTCGATATACTCCAATTTGACCGTTGAACGACAGGTGGTACAATCTTTTGATTGCGCGATTCGGCCTTGGTCTTGCTGTCGGCGCAAAAAGCAGCACGACGCCAGGTACGACACAGACTGATGATGATATTCCCCAATACTAATAAGGTGTATCAGTCTACTCGGCAGAAGCGGCACCGAAGGCCATTCGCGGGGCTTTGACCATGATGTGGCAAATGTGGACAGGTGCGTTGGCTGTCATTATCTTTACCCGGCCCTTCCTGCTCTCAAGCCAGATGAACGTTTAACCTCTTCAGTCCCACGGGCAATACTAACGGTCAGTAGCTTTCGGAATTGCGTTGGGACTGATAGTGTCAGTGGCCTTTCGCAATACCGACTTCCTCGGAGCAGACTCGCAGTGGAGGTGGATGCTGGCAAGCACCTCAGTCCCGCCCTTGATCGTCATGGTTCAGGTAAGGTCGTCACATAAGCCTTAGTTTCTATCCGATGTGCAGACCCTAACCAAGTTCTCCAATTATCGCGCAGGTCTACTTCTGCCCTGAAAGCCCACGATGGTACATGGAAAAAGGCAAATACACGAAAGCATTCCGTTCAGTCCAGCGGCTGCGTCGCCACACGATCCAGGCCACGAGAGACATGTACTATGCCCACAAGCTTCTCGAGGTCGAGAGTCAAGCAAGGAGCGGTCATAGCTGGAAGGAGTTCTTCACCGTTCGGAGAAATAGGCGTGCTGCTACTTACTCGTATTTCGTCATGTTCATGCAACAGTTTTGCGGCATTAATGTCGTGTAAGTTATTCTCGCCCATACCAGAGATAACGGGGAGGCTAGCCATGGGGAGAATAATTTCTCTTGTCCAGCACTCCGGGACATATTTTCTAACATGGAATCAAGGATGTACTACTCGACTGCCATCTTCGAACAGTCCGGCTTCGAACGGTCTGAGGCATTGCTGACAAGTATGGGTATGGGCCTGATCAACTGGCTCTTTGCACTGCCCGCGTTCTACACTATCGACACATTTGGCCGCAGGAACCTGTTGCTGGTCACATTTCCCTTGATGGCGCTCGCCTTGACGTTCACCGCCTTCAGCTTCTACATCCCCGAGGGAACAGGGAGGCTGGCCTGCGTCGCAACCGGCATCTACCTCTTCGCGGCCGTCTACTCGCCGGGCGCCGGGCCCGTGCCCTTCACCTACTGCGCAGAGGCGTTCCCGCTCCACATCCGCGACATCGGCATGAGCAGCGCCACCGCGGTGACGTGGGGCTTCAATTTCATCATCAGCTTCACGTGGCCGCGCCTGATGTCGAGTTTCACGCCGACGGGGGCCTTCATGTGGTACGCCGGCTGGAATGTCTTCGGGTTTGTGGTCGCCTACTTCTTCCTCCCCGAGACCAAGAGCCTCACGCTCGAGGAGCTGGACACCGTCTTTGCCGTCCGGAACCGTGATCACGCCCAATACTATGCGAAGAAGGCACCCTGGTACGCTAACAAGTATCTGCTGCGCCGGGACGTCGCTCCGTTTCCCGAACTTTATGAGGTTGATGATCACCACGATGGCCCCCATGAGCCACAGGAGAAGGCAGTGGTGCAGCAAGCAGAGCGTGATGCTGTGTCGGATGATTTGAGCAAGAAAGAGGTTTGAATGTACGGGTTGGAAAGCAAGCCCCATAACGCTGGTGGATGAGTTATGGCGCGGTATATCTTCAAAGGGTTATAAATTACATACCTAGATCGGAACGTTGATTGTTACGTGGTGAAGGAGGACTCTGTCATATCCGAGGTGGACATGATTGCTTGTATGAATGATGCTATCTATGGGGTGAATTATTGGTGCATTCGAAGAAGGACAGTACCACGATATAGAATATCTGTATACCTTAACCTGAACACTCTCACTCAACAACCTTGATACGTGTATACCACGACGAAGCAGGACGTAGCTGTGGGATCGACCATGCAGAATTTGATACGGAAACAACAAAGTTAAGCGGTACAACGCCTCTCAGGTTGCAGCCTGACAGCAACGTGGAATTTGAAGGCGCATTGCAGCGTTTGGTTGCAAGGTGGTACTCTCCAGCCAGCCTTTTTTAGATAACTGATGTTTTCTCCGGAATATATGGGGATGTTTAGTCCCTTAGACACTCATATCCTAAAAGCCAAGCTGGTCCACTTTCTGAACATCGTTTGGGTGGCTCGGCAGGAGCGAACCTGTGAGTTGATACACTTGGACAAGGCTAAGCAATCGTCGTAGCTCCCTTGGACTCGGCCTTTCTTGTTTACGTGGTTACCTCGAGCGGCTTCGACCTGCCGAGGCTCAGTATTTTCGGCCGAGGAGGCGGGAATGCTTGTACTCCGTAAGGTTTGGCACATGTGCGCCAAGCTATTTGCGACCCGTTCCTACCAGCAGTGCTCCATAGCAGCAGTGAGTCCTGCGGGACGGAAAGAAGTTGGATTTGTCAAGTGGCCGCTGGTGGGCTGTTGGGTGCATCCGTCCTTGTCTCACTGGTCGAAATGCTGCACGCGGCCTGGGCACACTCGTGGCACATTGGGCTTCTATTTCTAATCACCCCGACGGGGCCGCCCGCATGCGACTGACTGTGGAGGAGTGCCTCGAGCTTGAAACATGCCCCAACTTTGCCAGTGTTGTGTATTATAAATCTCGATGCTAGAGTATATTGCGTGCTCGTGTGGAGAGATGGGGTAGTGTCAGCCACGCACGGCTCAATTGATACTCAAAAGTCGCCGGTCCGAGTATTTCAAGTAGGCCGATCCGCCTACAACATTGTCAGGGATAACGAAGGGCATCAGATACCATAACACTTCTCCTAGTACCCTAGCAAACGTCCAAACATCCAGATAAACATGGCAGCCGCGGCGGTTCAACAGATCACCACAAACATTGGGCTCGGGTCTGGCGACCAAGGCAAACTGCAAACCCAGCTCGGCAGCGCACCCAAGCCGACATCTTTGAAGCCTCATGACGTCAACACGATCTTGAATTACTACAAAGAGAACGAGGACGGGTCTCCGCCCCACCCTACCTATGTTGACAGGCCAGAGACATATGATCGGCCCGTCGAGAGCCACACCGTCACCGTCCGCGATGTCAGTGGACACGAGGACGAGTACTCTCTCGACGGCAATGGGTTCCAGTTCCACAGCCACACTGCCAATGAGAAAGACTTCCTAGACGACGAGCAGATCAAGCAAGGCTACTACAAGGAGACCGAGCAGCTGCTCAAAGACGTGTAAGTGCCGAGACCCACACACATGCATCAACCCACATGCACTCACACCTTACCCTGACTGACCAACCTCTCCACCGCAGGACCGGTGCAACGCGAGTCTTCATATTTGACCACACTATTCGCCGTCAGGTGCCCTCCGACGCCAGCGTCCAGGCCGCCCGCCGGGGCCCAGTCCAGCGCGTGCACATAGACCAATCCTACTCGGCATCGCTCTCGCGCGTCCCGCACCACCTCCCAGACGAGGCGGAGCAGCTGCTCAAGGGCCGGGTGCAGATCATCAACGTGTGGCGGCCCATCTCGACCGTCCTCCGGGACCCCCTCGCCGTCGCGGACGCGCACTCCGTCCCCGACTCGGACCTCGTCCCCACCGGCCTGATCTACACCAAGCCGAAGCCCCGGAGGGGCGAGACGCTGCAGGTCAGGCACAACGATGGGCACCGCTGGTATTACAAGAGCGGCTTGACGCCCGAGGAGGTGCTGCTGATCAAGTGCTTTGACACCAAGACGGATGGGCGGGCGAGGCGGGTCCCGCACACGGCGTTTGTGGACCCGGACACTGACCGGGAGGACGTGCCGACCCGGGAGAGCATTGAGGTTAGGGCATTGGTGTTCCATGAGAATGACACGGCTTAAACGTCCTGCTGGGGACTGGTTCACATACGGCTTTCTCATGGTAGGTTCTATGCCACAGAGTTTCATCGTTATAGTGCGAGTTCGAGCCAACTTTGCTGCCTTCAGGCATTGGTCAATACGAAATGCACAGTAGAGTATCCCACAACAGGCCATTCATCTCACGGCAAATCATTCCATAGCAGATTAGTCCATAGGAGGCTAAGCCATGGCAGGTCATCCCATGGATATTAGATGGACAGGTAGTAGCAGATAGGCAGCTCACAAATTGCACGCTGTTCAGGATCTAGTATACTCTCGATGCCGTACTGTTTACTCTTTGACGTATCAAGGAGCATGAGGCTGCCTCACAAAGTACCTGAACGTGTATGTCCCCCATTTCTCCTCACCCGCCGGCGGCTTCAGGTCCATCTTCCCAGCCCACTCGTCCAGGTCGATCTCAAGCGTCTCATCGACCTCAAACCCACACTTGGGGAACAGAGCGGCCCCAGCTTCGCTCGAGTGGACCCAGCATATCACGCCCTCGGCATCAGCGCGTTCGGTACCCTTCCGGACCAGAGCGCGGCCGATGCCTTTGCCCTGGTGCTCAGGGTGCACCTGGATGCCGCCGATGAACATGCACCGCGTCCCCGGCGGCATGATCCTCCTCATGAACTGGGCGAAGTGGTCGTCGGTGAGCTCGCGCAGCTGCTCCAGGGGGTCAAGGTCCGCGGACCCGGTCTTGGCGTAGTCCGACGAGACCGAGTTGGCAGGCGGCTTGGTAGGCTCCGGGGCGTTCTCTACCGCGCCCGCGGTGCTGGGGTCCCTGTCGAAGCCGCGGAACACCCAGCCGACGGACCCTACGATCTGGCCCGTTGCGTTGTCGACTGCCTTGGTCGCCTCTACCTTTTGGGGCAGGCTGAGCCAGTGCCTGATAGAATCAGGGGTCCCGCCCGCGTGGTCGTACGGTTTGGTCGGATGGGCTGCTTTGAGTTGCGTGTGTCTGTCTGTCTCAAAGGTCAGACCGGAAATTGCAGTGAGCTCCGGAATGTCTTCTTCGACAACTGGCCTCAGGGAAAACGAAGGGGCATTTGGAGATGTCATGGTGGAAATGTCGATCTGAATTGGGATGTGCTGTCTGAACTGACATTTCTGTGTTCTTTAGAACGTGGTAAAGGAAACGGTTTCATCTTATAGAGTGGATGTTAATGACAGGCACTCTGTTTGTCTGAGATACCAGTAGCAATGCTTGCGTGGGATTGGTAGATATGTTCCAGCCGATTAACAGAGATAGTCGAAAGCAGCTCGCCGGATGACTGTTGACCGGGTTGAAACCCGCAGACGCACTTGACTAGATGAAGCCAAGTCCATATGCACAACTCTACCACTCGTTTCCAAACCCTGCCTGCATGTGCAATTGATCAGACGCTGCCCATAATCCTAATAAGCCAACATGCTCATCTGCGGAGCATCGAAATGAAGATGCTACACAGTTTACGGGGAGCTGGGCAACCATAGTGTAATTACCGCGGTCACCTAAGAAAGAAAGGAAGAGGCCAAAAGGCCTGCAATCTAGGCTATAAATTCTCAAAGAGTGGCCTACAACTGGAGGGGTTAATGTGGGCATTCACCACTCAGTTTCTCCAGAGTCAACTAGTCCTACATATCCATCTTATTGGTAAAAGCGTGAGACTCGACTTGTGAATGTACAGGTGAAATTGACCTTGAGGTATCCCGCCAGGATGTAGCCCCATGAATAGTCAGTCACCCTTGCTCAAGGCCTCAACATTTAAATCATTTCTCCAGAGACAATGTTCCCGTCACTCGTTGCCACTCACTTTCCGTATACTTCCACAACTTCTCTGCCGTCCCGTCCCTTCTGTAATTTGCAAGAAGCTCCTCGACTTTCGCATCAGCACTCTCGCCGTATGTGTCCACAGAGTAGACACCGCCTCCGGCACTTCCATCTACACCGTTCGCAACGCTCACCCCCTCAGGCAATTCGGCTCCCACTGCACCCGGTGCATCTACCGGTTTCTTGGGTGGAAACCGCGCACTCGTGCAGTAGAACGTGTGCCTCTCCCCGACCTCCATAATCGGTGTGTATCCGGTCACAAAGAACAAAGCCTTGGAGACGAGGGCCACAGTCCTCAATATGGCGCCATCGTCACTCCTGATGATATTTGTCTTGACCTTCCCAGGGAACGCGTGCACGAACGACACATCCGGGGCTTCCTTCGCCAGCGCCTCCAGGCCCAACGTCATCATCGTGGCCCCATGGCCCCGTGCGGCTGTAAACGGGACCTTGCCTTCCTTGCCCTGCCAGTCGTCATCGTAGACCTTGCCCTCCTTGGCGCCCGTGAATGAGGAGACGACGCGCCGGAGGCCTGTGGCCCGTTGCAGCAGCGGCAGCAGGTTCTTGGCCATTCGCATGCGTCCGAAATACGTCAGGCTCATGAGGTAGCTCATGCCTTCTTCGGTTTCTGCGGACATGTTAGCCGTATTATCAACAGCGGGCGCATGAATGAAAGGGTCGTTTTCTCACGTTTGTTAAAGTTCAGTGTACCTTGGCTCATAAATAGCACGTTGATGGCTGACTCTTTGTCCCTGATCTGCCTGCAGACGTCGTCGACATTGCGGAGCAGGCTGACGTCTGACCTGATGAAGGTGTAGTCGCCTTCCGGATTGACAGTTTTCAGGTCTGCGTCCAGACGGTCGCACGCTTCTTGTGAGCGTCCGACAATGTAGATGCGAGGCTTGAATGTGTGTCTTGCGAACTCCCGGAGTGAGGTCTCACCGATTCCCGCCGTCGCGCCGGCGAACACAGCGACTAGCCCTGCCGGGTATGTCGTGGCGATTTGGGCATTTGATTTCTGTACTTTGTCTAGGGCGACCATGTTGGAATACTTGAACCTGATCGTTAAAGAATGTGCAGATGTGTTTTGGTAGTTCTTTATCGCTGGGAAGGGAAGACAGACTCGCATTGTCAAGAAGAGTTCTTGGGATCATTTCTCCAAAGTCTGCTTCACCCATCTTATGCTGAAGTCCCAGTCCCGGTACCAGCCTGTCGGGGGATTGGATTGTGCCGAGATACAAATGGTTGTGCCATGAATACGAAAGGAGGCTAGCGTAGGATGTAGTGCAACCAGTCTATATTAAGCTGTCCGCCCATGACCCTAACACTCAAGCTGTCGAGATTGTGGCGTGCAGCTCGAGCTCCGGGAATGCAGACTCGAGCATACTAGCCAGTTTGAAGCTATTCCAAACCCCTTTGCGCATGCGTGCTGAACGGAGAATATGCAGGGCCCGTCTCCGATGCCTATCATCAGTGCTGTAGCAACAGAGAAACGATATCGATGACATAATGTTGCTCTCGAGAGTGAAGATCGGGTGCTCCGAGGAGAAGGACTGGACTGCAAGCTCAACCTGGTCCAGAATTCTAACTATCAGCCTGCATCGAGTCCCCGTCCGGAACCTCGTCGAGCAGTGCAGTTCCGCACGGTTCAAGCTGTCGAAATCCAGCTGATTCGATCCAGGAACTCATACTAGAAATCTATACACAGAATTGATGCACAGGACAGCTTTCGGCGTGGCCACTTGGTAAACCCGGTGGAGTGTGAAAACATTGAGGTGCAGGAACTTGGAGCTGTTCATCACACTGCAGCAGACGCAGGGTAATGGCAGGAGGCTTCCAGGCATCTCACGCGAGTTTGTTCGCTGTCGAACCTGTCGAACCTCGGTCTTACGTTGAAAGGATTGCGGATGGAGGCAGCCATCATCAAGCACTTCAGAGGAGCGACACGAAGTGAAATACGAAGTGGACTCTGTACCTGAAATTCGCAGCGCAGGTGCACAAGATGGAATAGGAGATCGAACACTGTGTGCTAGGCCTTAGATGACAATAGCACTAGTCTAAAGGCAGCTAACATAGCACGATATTAGGCAGACGTTTCGTGCACGGACCAAGGACAATGATATTATCAGGTGCTTGGATAAAAGTACTTGACTACTCGAGTTGCTTGCAGATAACTTGAAAGACTGAAATAACACCAAACCTGCATTATTTTCCCAGCTTTTCTCCTGATCCCACACCCTTGTCCAGGGCAGAACCACCGTCATGACTTCGCCATTGACCTCGATCCCCTCGGAGCTTTTCCAGGAGATCACCTCACTCCTCCTGCGGCCAGATGAAGCAGCACTCGCCCGGACGTGCAAGGCTCTCAACCGCCTGCTCACGCCGGTCATTTGGGGCGACATCGAGCTGCACCACTCGGGCACGCATGAGGGCGTAAACGTTGAGAACGAAGTCGATGACTTTCAAATTGGGCAGTGGGAATCTGTGGAGGCACGCCTGGCGGATGCTGAGGTCGAGGACAGCGTTTACCCGTTCAAAAAGCTCATATACGAGCCCTCTTCGCGCAAGTACTCGCAATGCGGCTTCAACCTTGAGCGTTGGAGTGCGTCGTTCAAGGAAAAAGGTCTACATTGGCAAATCCCTGACCTCTCATCTATTACCCGGGCCACGGATAACGCCAACCGAAGGAACTTCCAACACGGTCGAGAGGAAAAGTTCGTCGGGGCCATGAGGATTGCCTCCAAGGAGCGCTGGGCTGAACTAGCGCAGCACGTACGCTCGCTGTGCATGTCGATAGGTGTCGACGACGAGGTCGTCGAGGTGATTGCAAGCCTTAGGAACCTGCGTTCCCTGGAGCTTATCGGCCTCCCCCTAGCGAGAGGTCACCCGGCTACGGCGCGGCGAGTGAATCTTCCCAATCTGCAGAATCTCAAACTGCGCGGATACTTCCCGGCTGCTTTGGCCCGCAACATCTGTCACAACGCAGAGCATGTCACCCACCTGGACATAGGGCTGCTGGCAACGCCAACTGACGATGCGGCCTACAAAAATACCCTACTGCTGAAGAATAACGACGACAGCGAGGAGCCGGTCAGCGAGGAGCCGGTCACCGAAGGCGAGGCCGAGGAGTTTCGGCGGAACGGCGCCGAGGCGGCTCCCCGTTCATTGAAAGCAGAGGGCGCCAAGTCTGAGTCTCCTGATGCCGACGGCGAAGAAGGCGAAGAGGATTCCGATGACGAGTCTGACGAGGAAGATCTGCCGTGGGCCTTGCATAGTCCAATCTGGCTGCCGAGGTCTCTTGCGCAAGCGTTCTCGGGGGTGACACACCTCCACTTGGTGAAGCCGGCAACAGGAGAGACCGGATCGACGATGTCCTTCGATAATTTCACCCACATCCCTCATCGATACGAGCAGGCTCTCTGCATGGAGTGGGTCTTCCTCCTTGAAGCGGTTGCCGGCTCGCTGAAGGAGCTTGTGCTGGAGCACCGCATCCCCATGGAGGACGGCGACACCGTCGGCGATGGTGACCCGTTGCCCGAGTTCAGGGGCTCCCAAAGCTTGTCAGGTTGGCGTAGTGCCGAGGCCGACCGCGGCGACGAGCTCTTCTGCAGATCCGTCCTGCGTTTCATGCTGGAGCACAGCGGGCGCTTCTTCAACCTCCGGCACCTGGCGCTTCGGGGGATCCAGATGTCGAGCCTCAAGACCGACAAGGACAGCGATCAGATACCCGGCTCCAACGGTGTCCCTGACAACAACGAGGCGCTGTGCAGGGCGTTCCCTAACTGCGAGATTGACATATTTGAGGAGACGTACCCGATCCATGTGTATGCGGGCTATGTCTACCAGAGCTGGCCGGGTAATCGTCACGAGGCCATGCAGGATGAGGGCGACGGTCTGTTGTATAATTCCAGCTACTACAATGACTATAAGAAGCGGTTTGGCCCTCAGTGGAGGATCATGGATTGAACGCCCGCGCTAAGACTACCTAGATACCTAGGTGCGGCTGGTGTTCACGGTATCACACTACTAGTACACGTGAGAGCTCATAAATTGACTTGAGTTGACGCTGGTGGACAGGAATACTTGGCTGGAGAGCCAACTAGATATCTGGGAGCCCTCGTAACAGCATCCCACCAATTTTGACATCTCTATATTGTGATATAAACGGCCAGGAATCACAAACCGGTATGGAGAAGTCAGCCCGCAATATCATCCACGTCGTTCGTTTTGCAAGAGTGGCTGATGAGCTGGTTGATCGCTCTCCGCCATGGCATAGCCGCATTCCTCAAGATATCAAGAGACCATTGGGATGGTGAGCAGTAAAGGGTCAGAGTGAAGTCTTCCATGACAGAGTTCGCACCGTGTTTCGTATAAGATCGCAATTTTCGAGACTCTTGGGATTTACGGCCCTTGGTCGTACTTGCGAATTGCTGATATCTTCCAAAAGTGTCAAAGTAATGAAGACCATTCATTGCGCAATGTTGGCATGAAGCTCTGCGCATGGAATAAGGGGGATTTTGTGAATATTCCCTGGTCAAGTGGTAAGCGTGCCTGTTCCCAACACCAACTTGTTCATATGTCGACAGGATTTCCAAGTTAATGCAACAGACTTAAAGTTTGCTTTTGATTGATATATACAACACTTCGGCTTTCGCCAGAGCCTGACCTTTCCCATCCTCGATCTGTGCTTGAACCCAGTGCTTCCTCCCTTCCACCTTTGCGATCCAAGACCTCACAAGGACGGTCGCCGGTGTTGGGACCGGCTTCATAAACGAGGTATTGATGTAGGCCGTCCGGAATGGCTTGTCCAACTTCGTGCCAGGGACATGGCCATTCAGCACAATGTGAAGCCCGGCAACCTCGTCGAAGATCACAGACACCATGCCACCGTGGAGAGATCCCGGAAACCCCGTCACTCCATCTTCAAGGGCAATCAGGGCATTCAAATTCTCTATGCCGGATTTCTTCGTCTCTCGCCGCTTGTGAAAAAGTAGCCAGTGTGATATCGTGCTGTTTGAGTTGATTGTGGACGCTATGAATTGGTTTTCAAGGCCCGGGAGCACCGTCCTGTTCGGGGACACTTGCACGATAAGAGACCCGTCATCCTGCAGTAGCCTTGCGCACCATGGTATGGACTTGAAATGTGTGAATGCTTTGACGGCCTCCAGGTCCATGGATGACCAGACTTGTGAGTTCGACCGGCTTAGTTGAAGGCGAGGAAGCACTGATGATGAAAACTTCTGCGGATAATCGGGCTCTTGTCTGGGTGTGTTAGCTGTAGTGAGATTCCCCAGGTTGTTGGCCCAGTCGCTGCCTCACTGTTTTTGTGTCACACGTACGATTCAGGCAATCAATCCGCAGGGATCTTGAGTCTCTGATTGTGTTTCGTGAACGTAATTTCGTGTCTATCGGCGGACCCCCCGGAAACCTTAATTCATCGACGCCAATGAGTCGAGGGACCACGAAAATCATGCTCACAGCTTCGCTCCTCGTTTCTGAGCCAGTTTGTGCTCTTCACGCCAGGCCAGGTCGTTCAGAATCTCTTCACTCCCTCCGCCAATGACTTTCAGCCGTAGGTCTCGAGTGACCTGCTCCGTAAAAGTGACCCCCTTTTCGAAGCCTCTTCCCCCGAGGACCTGTTGGCTTTCCCTGGCCGCGAGCTCCACGACCCTGGCACCGTGTATCTTCACCAGGGCAATGACTCCACCGAGCTCCTTTGCCTGCCATCCACGCTTGCTGACGTGGTACATGATCTGTTCCAGCCAGGCCCAGTGTGCATCCACCTCCCTCGCCAGTGTTGCCAGCTTACTCCGGATAATCTGATGTGATGCCAGAGGCTGGCCGAAAGTCTCGCGCTCGTGAGCATATCCCAATGCCTCGCTCAGGCACATCCTCGCCTGTCTGTTGCAGTCCACGGCCAGGACAATGCGCTCCTTGTTGAAATTCGACATTATGATGGGGAAGCCCGCGTTTTCCATCCCCAGCAGGTTCTCAGCCGGCACAGTCACATCTTCTAGATAGACCCATGAGGACCCGCCGGCGTTATGCCCCGAGTTGTGTATCTTCTTCTGGGACACGCCTGCGGCATCCATCGATATCACCAGGAGAGATATTCCCTTCATCCCGGGAGCATCTCCGGTGCGAACGGCGGTGACCATGTGTGTTGCCCAAGGCGCCCCAGTCACCCACTTCTTATGGCCAGACACAACATATGCCTTCCCATCAGCAGTTTTGCGCGCCTTGGTCCGTATTGCACTCACGTCGCTGCCAGCGGTGGCCTCCGTGATGCCCAGGCAGAAGCTGGTGCTCCAGTCAAACAGGCCGGGCAGCCAGCGGCGCTTCTGCTCCTCGGTGCCCGCCGCGATGATGGGCGGAGCCCCCACGACGGAGGCGCCCGCAAGAGCCAGCGCCACACCGCTGGGCAGCCTCGAGATCTCGTCCCAGAGGATGAGCTGGTGGAAGGCGTCTATCTGGTCGTACGGTATGCCCGCGACGGTCAGCAGGTGTTTGGGCCGGTACTCGGCAGACACGTCCAGGAAGGCCAGCCCGGACTGGACCCAGGCCTCCCTGGCGGCACGAGGTGCTTCTCCCGCGGCCTCCCAGTCCTTCGCGAATGGGATGGCGTGCTTCTCGATGAAAGCCCGTGCGTAAGACCGCAGCTTTCTGTGGCTCTCGTTGTAGTAGGCACTCTCCAGCTGGTTGTGCCAGGCGGGCTCGGCCCAGCTGCACACGTTGTCAGATTTATGAATGGCTCAGTGACGGATTATTTATTGAAGATGGTGTCTTTCAACCTGGCTCTGATGTTCTGAGTGTGCTTCCGGGGACTCACGGGGTCAGATTTCCAAAGGGCTCCTTGGGAGGGCTAGCTTCATCTCCACCCAAAGGGAGGAACGAGTACGGCATTTTCAGACTACTAATTCGAAGAAAAGACACTTTAGTATCTCAGCTTTATTTTTATTCGTCAGGCAAGACCAGAGTGAGACAACTTGGGTGAATGAGACAGGCAGACATGAGGAGTTCATAATGGCAAAATGTAGCCATCTCTGGAGCTATGTGTATGTGCCCGTAGTCCTGGCACGACTCAGATCCTCCGGGCAGGCCGCCTGGATGAGTTTGGCTTCTTCCAAAAAGGAGATCGAGTGGATCTTCAGTTTTGCAGTCATGAGGCTCTTTCCAGACTTATCCCCGTCCAAGTGTGCCGACTTCCTCTCAATGCGGCATGTGGAGACACCTTAGTGGTGAATACATCAAACTATGAAACGATCCGAGTTGGTGCCTGACATTGAATACTTGTGGGAATGACTAGCACGAACTTACTAAGTCGCTCACCACAAGTCGCGCTGCTGTCTGGCAACTCGAAGCAGCTCATGCTGCAAAGTTGTGCGCCTCCGAAATCTCTTCTGCCTATTTCAAAATTCTCATCCCGAGGTCCTCAAGCGTCGGCCACTCTGCTTTCCTACGACATAGATTACCTATTTACACAAGCAAGAGGCCCGTAGAACATAGAAACTGCTTCTCTAATAATTGACTTTCTCTTACATAAACAGATCAGGTCTCTTATTAGCGGCCCATTACCAAGTCTGAAGTCCGTCTACAGGTCCGAGTCGTACATGCTGTTTTTCAAGATAACCAGCAGGGACGTATCATAGCTGCCATGGACGCAGGATGGATGTCCCTTGCGGCCACAGAAGGCTATTGTCAGGCCTCGAAGAGCATGTCACCAAGCGGAATTCACTGAGCAACAAGGCAAAGATATGTGTTGTGTGCTGAGGCATCGGAGACAAGCCCGAGCAGCCTAGCAAGTTTTCCATTCAACCGGGCCCGATGACAACTGCTCCAAACTCACGGCAAACAACCCCCTAGCCTTCCTCTAATCGCGCCTCAACAGATGCGAGAGGAGAATATGAACAGGAAATGTGAGAAGGAAGAGAAAAGAAAAAGAATAACGAAGCAAAATCAATGGGACCGCCTTCTCCTGAGCCTATATGGGCCAAAATCAAACTCCGAATCCTGACCAGTGGATCATGCGTAAGACGACGAAAAGAGGAGACACAAAACCGAAAAACTAAAAGACCCAAGAGACGCCGCAGATGCTGGCCCGAAACAAAGAAACAATACAACGCTAACAACCCTCTCCTCCCGTCAGATCAGTGTTCCCCCCAGCCACAACGTGCCAAGCTCTCGAGGTCCGAAACAGCCAGGTCATAGTAGCCCGTCAGTGCTCAGGTAGTTGGAAGCGAAACAGGGTATATCAAGGGCCTGAACCGAACTTGATACAGGCCTGGCCAAAGTACATGAAAACGATAACAAATCAACAACACGAGAAACGAATGGTAGACAGCTGCTCCCCCACCCCCTTTCTCTCCGACTCTGGTGATGTGCATGAGCTGTAATCTGCACCGGGAAATAGCCAATGGCACGGAAGGACGGCATCGAATGCCAAGACGATGAAGCTGGCCCGCTGGACGCAAATGATTCACCACAGATCGCAGTCCGCTCCTGCCGATGGTCCAGGCGGGACGAATGTTCCCGCAAGAGTCGTGGCATTCACGAACATAGCACATCGCAGCCCATACTCTTGGCAATGCCCTGCCAATCCCAGACGCGCAACCATTCGCCACGCTCCATGCACCGCCATACTTCCTCGAGAAGCTCGGTGACCCTCTCCGTGTTTCGCAAGCCCGTATACCCCTTCACTGTTCGCACCGCCGTCCTTATCCTCTCTTGCTGGTCAGGCGCGAAACAAGCCGTACCGATCACGAGGCAGGGGATCAGCAGCAGTTTCTGAGAAGGATCGCTTGGTTTGAAAGTTTCGAGGATGTTGAGGGACTCATTGACAGCAAGGGTGATGCGAGGGTCGTAGTTGGGCGGCTGACGGACGGGCGGCGGGGATTCGGCGACATATGGGTGACACTCCAGACTGGAGGTGTGCTGATGTTTGATTGGGGGCGGTGCTTGAGAAATGGTGTAATTGGCGATGGTGTGTCGACGGATGGGTTGAGATGGCATGTTGGAGGCCGATGTGCGCGGCCGTATTGACGGCGATGACGCGCAACTGTTGTTTGCGGATCTCGGAGGGGTGTTGGTCGAACCGACAAGAACAGACGAGTTGTGGAGCAGGGGCAAAGATGACGAAGGCGGCGGGGACATGGGGGATGGCGGATATATCGTCCGGAACAAGTACACCCACATCATCTGTTTGTAAAGGAGGCCAACACGGTCCCGACTGTCACCCGGAGGCCACGACGGCGTCCAGTCCCGGATCGCTGCGTCGATCTCGGCAGCCCTGTACAGGCCCGTGTAATCGACAGCTGGATCCACCCCAGCAGCCATGTTGGCCCTGATCGTGTTCCTGAGCGATGTGATTTGACACAGGTAATTGAAGAGGCCATCGGCAACACCTAACAGCCGGGGCGGATGGATGGAGACGCTGGGGGTCCAGTCTTCGGATGCCAGTCGTGGAGTGTGCATGTCGGGGTAGCGAACCAGCTCATCGGCGAAAATATGATACTGGAAGAACTCCATAATGAAGCTCAAGAAGGCTGGATCCTCGGGCGGTGAGTGCTGGATCAAGCGCTGATAGCCTCCGAGGTGGACCCTGTGCTCGCCACGGGGGTTGCCCTCTGCAAGAGCTTCTAGAAGCAAGCATAGCATCTGGCCATACCGAGCAGACAATATTGTCGAGTACTCGGTGTCATCTCTGTCCGAGTTCAAACTTGACCGTGCAAGGTCCTCATAGAACTTCTCCATCGCCTTCTCGTGGTGATAGTCAGACCGCTGCTGGAGGGCGTCAAGACTCGTGTTTGGGTTGTCCCCAAGAATCTTTGCGCCGTACGGAGTTTCAAAGTCAAGGTGCTTGCTTGACAGGGCGAGGATGGAGTGCATGAGGCCGCGGTGTTTAGTTGCTATCGGGATGAGCAGGTCCTTGAACGCGTTCTTGTGTTCACCCTCGACTGTCAGCACCGTGCTCAGGTGAGCGTGATAGTGCTTCCAGAAAATCATGTCCTCTGCGTTCTCGAGCCCGTGAAATATAGGTTGCATGGTTATCACTGGCAGAGGCTGGCTAAGGCTCAAGCCACCTAGGTGGAGGCGTTAGCGCTGCCGAAGTCAGGGTTCCACGGATCTTGTCTCTCTCACCTTCCGCAGCCTTTTCCTTGCCGCTTTTCCATATCTGCTTCTCGGGATAGCCTTCGCAGACAACAGCATTCTTCTCACAGTTCATACCTACCAGTCATGGTCAGCAAAGAATTGCGCACATGGAGAAGGGGCGTAGACACGGTGGAGTATGGATATGGGGCAAGCCCCACCGCCTGGAGTTGCTGGAGCTCGTGACGTACATCTAGGTTTTGCCTCGTCGCACTTCTTCTTGCGTTTCCTGCAGGTCAGACATCCCGTCTTGGACCGGCCCTTGGTGATCTTGTTGGCGGAGACGACTGGGGTGAGGGGATGTTTGCGCGGCCTTCCACGCGGTCGCTTCGCTTTTGGCTGGGCTGATGTTGGGCTGGTGTTGCTTGGCACAGGGGTCGGAGGGGCCTCCTTGATCTCGTCGAGGCGGATGTCCTCGTCCATGGGCTCGACCTTGGGGACCGCGACGCCCTCGTCCGACCCTTGCTCCCAGTGCATGTCGTGATCACCCACGACATGCGTCACGTTGACATCCTCTGCGTTCTCGCCGTAGATCATGCTCCAGGAATCTGCGACGGAGGAGGATTCTGACTGCGACATGGGCCGGGCGCCCGCCGATTCTGCGGTGGACGGACACGGGCCGTCGTCATGGGAGTGCCCAACAGCCATGTCCATGCCCGTGCTGATGGGCGACAATTGGCCGTTCAACGGGTGTCGCACGGTCGCAGAGGATGCGGTTGACGTAGAGGCGGGAGCGGGAGCCGAGCTGGCGGTGTTGTGCGCGATAGAGGCCGGATGGATATGGTGAAGTGCATCCATCCATGGGGGTGACTGCGGAAGTATCATAGAGTGGCGTTCGTCCGAGCCCAGGCTTCCGACGGTGTTGGTCGCCGACCACGACAAGATCCGATCTTGGGCGCCAAGACGAAGGGAATGTTCCATAGCTCCAAGGCGGAAGGACTGGGCATGCCAACGAGCAGACAGACAGCTGGTTTCCGGGGCGTCGAGTGCGGCGGGGGGCGATGGCGTGCGGGCTTTGGACGGAGGTTGAGGTTGAGGCTGAGGATGAGGTTGATGGATAGGTGGTTGGTGGTAGGTGGAACTGGTGGCAGAAGAGATGCAGGGAGCGGAGATGGAGATAACAAAGAGATGATGCAGTCAAGCCTCTCAAATATGGCAAGGTGCCAGACGTGGTTGGGTGGTCGATCACGATATGCCTGTCCCGGCTCTGGAGCTATAGGTTGTAAACGCGGGAGCAGGATGGGTAGGACGTCGGGATGTGCATGGATACTGTGGAGCAAGTGAGGAGTCGACGATCCAGCGAGGACGCCAGTGTCGGCGAGCAGGATACAGGACACAGGGCACAGATAGTACTGTACGGTATGGCCGCGTACAGCTTGTCGGATAGTGTCGAGCGTCGAGTGTCAAAGTTGTCAAGCGTCAGGCGCTCGCCCGGTTGATGTGAAGTCTCAAACAAAAGGGCCAGGGACCATGAGACATTCAAAACCGCCAACCAGCACAAAGTACTGTCTGTATTCGGCCTCGACTCGGCTCCGTTCAGCCTCCCTCCACACAATGCATGCACACTCGCATGCACGCTCACACGCACTCACGTACAGACACACACACAGGGACAAACACACAAGAGCAGACAGGAGAGGACGGTGTCTCCCTTTCCCTCTTGAAGCTGGCCCGGGCGAGAGAGCGAGCGAGCGATCAATTGTCGGGAAACGGCCGAGCCGGATGCAGAGGAGAGGAGACTCGAGATAGCCCGTGGCCGCGTGGTTGACACAAGGGCAGGAGGAGGAAGAGGTGGTGAAGACGGCGGCGAGGGATCAACCACGATCTCACAGCAGCAGGCGGGATGGAGGGGTTTGTTGGAGTGGTGCTTTGGCTTTGGTTGGAGGGGAGGTGGAGAGCAGAGGTCTTATTTCTCCTTGTGGTGTTGAGAGGGTGGCACCCCCCTCTCTCGAGCCCCGGTCCATACCCATTCTTCAAGCTTCCCATGTCCCTGCCAGTGCCATCGCCATTGCCAGCTTCCCTGCCCTTGTCAAAATAGCTGCTGTATATATCGTATCGTGGGCATGGGGGTGACGGCGGGGGCAGAAGGGGGGGTCGGGAGCCATGGCGGACGGACCATGACCAGTCGAGGGGCAGGACCTGACGGGACAGGCAGACGACCCCTCGTACGGGATAGAAAGATGTCGCTGCTACTAGCAAGGTGGTCTCTTGGACGCGATTCATTTAGACCGTAGCACCCGGCCGAGCAGGGATGACCTGCTGATCACCGACCAGGAGATGGGGATTGGGCCAGCGCTGGATGCAGGAAGGGACAGGGTCTGGCGACATTACGCACAAGGTGGGGGGGAGGGGGATGGGAGAGTGGGAGTACTAGGTATTCTGTGCACATACATACTGTGGTAGATATCTATACTTCTAGTGTGTCCACAATACGGGTGGATGGGTGGATGGATGGACACTGCAACTGATGCGAGGGTCCGACTGCTACTCCAGATTCGTCAGCTGCTCACAGACCCAAGGGGCAACGTGGGTGAGGACGGCTGCGCCCCACCCCCCAAGGTTGGCGGCGACGAGGTTGGCGATGGTGGTGGTATGGTATGCACAGTCTGCCAGGAGACCGGGGGAAAAAAAGAAAGATAGAAGCAGCGAAGCGAGGAAGCTGCTTCGGTGGTGCTCCGCGACAACAAAAGCAAAAGTCAAGGGTGAGTGCAGGCGCAGGCGCAAGTGCGGCAGCAAGAGCACGAGAGTGGGGTCTGCTGTGCGACAGTACGTCCGTACAGTACCGTACCTGCCCTCGTCGCTGACTGCAGTTTGTGCTCCTCCTTCCTTGGGACTGCCAACCGTTGGCCGTCGCTTCCATCATTAACTACCTACTAGGTATGGTGAGGCCCGATGCAAGCAGCGGGTTGGAGGTATACTGAGGAAGGGGCATCGCCATTGCCCGTTCGCCCAGGTGCTCTGATTCTGACCTGGTCTGGGCCAGACCGTTATTATGGTCTCTGCCTCTATTCTGCCGTGTCTCCTGTTCCGCTGTAGTCTGCCCGCTGCAGGATGCGCAGTGCAAACTGGCTGCACCGCACGAGTGCAGCTTCCCAACACGACATGCACCTATCTGTCCCTGTGTGACCCGTGAGGGAGATGTCCACGCGCGCACGGTCCACCCCAAGTCACTTTTGTCGCTCACTCTGGTCACTCTGGGGCCTGCTCCAGTTCGCTTCTCCATCGGCACCCGCAACGTCTGCGATCAACTGGCTTCCTTCCAATCGCCGTGGACCAAGGGAAATTGAAAATTCTTCAAACGGCGAGGCTTCTGGTGCGTAACAGTAGGAAGCAACGCCCATGCACAACGCCAATCACCCATCACCCATCTTCATCACATTCCTCCATCACCATCAGCCCTCATCTCCCGTCAACTCTAATCCAGCGGAAAACAAATAATAAAAAAAGCTTCAGTTGACATGTGCAAGCCGTCGAGACTGCCCCCAAAATCCTCCATCCTCCGTCACATCACGTCAATCACAGTGACCAGTCCCTTGGACCGTGCCGACCGCCTTCGCTTGGCATCCACACCTCGAGCGTTTAGATCGAACGCTACGTTATTGGCCGCATGATCTACGCTGCACGACGTTCTCGTTCCAGCTTAGGCCTCGGATATGGACACAGTCAAAATACCCGAGACTGACAGTCAGAGTCAGCCAAACACCGCATGCTGGGCCCATCCCGCCCAACAGCTCTTCTGTCACTTGACTTGACAAGACGCCCACGGGCCATGGCTGGAATCACACACAGTAAAACTGGGGATGCCGGCTACTTCCAGACACCCTCCAATCCCGCAGCCTCGCGGCGTCAAAGCTCATACGCGCCGAACCTGGAAGGGAGCAGAGCAGAGCAGCGCAGAGCAGACAGCCACGACACACCGTGAGCCTGACTTGGGGGTCAGTCTTGGTTTGAGCACTGATTCATCGCTCGGGGCAATGCCACGCGACGCGATGTCATGCAACTCGCTTCTCCCAGTACGGAGTACATCCATCTCCTCTTCACTCGCCCAGCCCGAGACCGCCCGACATGGCAATTAACACCAGCTGCATCTGGAGCAAACCTGCAGCCGGTGCCCGTCATGTCCAGCCCAATTCTGTCTGCGTGCCACAGTCTTCCCGGTGATGGGTTGTGGACGCCTACGTCCTGCAATACAGTGCAATATCCATCGACGTGCTCATACGCAGCAAATCAAAATCCTGGTCACCCCTCTCCCCCACCCAACTCTCCATTGGCTGTGCTAATGCCTGTCGTAGATTTACATCGACCCCTTCATGCAAGTCCCTCCCTCTCCGCTGCACACTGAGATGGGCCCATCCACCAGGATGCGGACCCTCCCAACGAGATGGCGAGGCATGGCATGGGTGCAGCTTCTGCTCCGTGCGCTGGCCAGGACCGAACCCGTCCCGCAGAACCGTACACGGCTGGATGGGTCCAGATAAGAGTACGCTTGGAGCAACCTGTCCCACGGACTACAGGTCGGGGGGGGGGGGGGGTTTATTGAGATGCGAACTATTGAAAACCTTCCATGCCGAGTTGCCAAGCATTCGCGGGAAGTCTGAGGTGGTTCCTCACTGCACGAAGGCCAGAGTGAGCGATGCCACCGTACCACAGACGGCCCGTCATAGCAAGAACAGAAAACCCCAGTCGGTACTCCTGTCAGGATCACCGCCCTGCCTTCGGAAACCCGCCCACCATACATAGTACGGGACCTCAACGACAGCAAGTAGGTGCATGACCCGCGGAGGCGCCCTTCCAACCACGTCTTCCGACCGCTCTCAGCCTGCCACAACGCACTTCCCTCCTCAAACCTGGTCCATTCCTATCAGAAAGGATCAGACCATCGCAGACATGCCAGCTCCTTTCTGTGGAACCTGCGAGACATCCCAGCTTTCAACCTTGGGGTTTCTGCAGCCTCATCAACATTGCCTGTGCACGCTTCTCAGTGACTGACTCAGTGCCTCGGCCGCCCACGCGGTGTGACGAGCTGCAAGAGGCTGTATGTATCATGATATCATTCTCCTAATTTTGTGTGCGAGAATCACCATCTCGAAAGGTCCTCCTAAATTCTAACTGGCACCACAGATTGGGGTAGCACGACGTGGTTATTTCTAGACATCGACAACACCGGATCGCTGAGGTCGCATCCCCGATCCCCCTCTCTCTTCTCGCCGTGTCAGCTTGGACTGGTAGATGCCATGTTGGCGCGCGCCACATCCATACTCGTCGAGCAAGGCACTGTCCAGAATACGCCCTTGAGTAGGGCGATATGCATGCATGCGAGGCTGCTACGCTGACTGGATCAATCACAGCATTTCCCGAGATTTAAGCTGTGGCGGAGGCGTACTGGTCGGCTTCTGTCGCAATCTCGGAACGGCAATCTTGGGACAACTCTTGAGCCTCATGCTGTTGGTCGCCCCAACTCGCTCACCGCACAAATGCAACTCATGATCAGCCGTGAGGCTGCATCTCGCTTGCTTCGTCGCGGCATTCACATTCGGGGCAGGACCGCGGCATTTTGCCAGCTGTGGATTCTGACCCGGTGGAAGTGAAAACAAGGTGTAGAAGTACGGCGTTTCTCCGGAATGTGATGTGTCATGTACCAGACACAGCAGCAACATGCTGGAACCGACTGACTACCGAGCAGCCGCGAAAAAGGGTGTAGGCCATACAGTAAACTCAACGGCTCTCTGTCTTTGTCATATTCTGCTCACTGGCTAGAATGCCTACTCTTGCTCACCTCGGGGACTTTGCCGCAGACAAGCAACGCCACAAGCCTTCGACGCATGAGGCAGAACGGATGTCTGTGTCCATGCAAACCATCGGACTCGCAAGGGCTTCCGACCATGTGTCTGTCTGGTGCACGCGGATGGGGAATCTGGGATGCCACTCCTGTCATCGCACAATCTGACTCGTGCTTCTTCCGCAGGCAGCACTAAGCAGCACCCCAAGCGGCGGAACACGCTATTGCAGAGACCCCATGCTTTTGAAAACCATCCATTGCATTGTGGCTCCCTTTACTGTACACTGCCTTTCAGGACCCCAGAGTCGGCCGCCCCAATTCACACGCCCATCAGGACGTCCGATCGTTGCCGAGACTGCTCGATTTCGGCCAACAGCAGTCTTCCTGGTCAGTCGGGGCCCGGCGGAGCTTACAGCAAGTTCGGACCGGTAATAACCTTGATCTAGTCTGCTTTGGGGCCAAGCCCGTTGAACGAACAGCCATTGAGACTACGAATCCGCCTGTGTGCGCTTGGGATCCCGTCATTTAGTCGTTGGCCATGTCAGCTGGAGGAAAGCCTCATCTCATGCAGCCGGTCTGAATTGGAAAAATGCTAGGTTGGCAGCGACTGTTCGATTGATCTGAGCCAGCCATCGGCGGTCACCAGCCCTTCGAAAGGCACCACTAGTCTTGTAGTGTCAGTGCTGGCAGCTGCGAACACAAGGCAGCTCCATGACGACTGGGAACTTCCCAGGTAGGCTCTTAGGGCTCGACGGACCGAGGTGCGCCACTTGTCGATCAACCCTTTGCCCGTCCTTGCATGGTTCTACCAGATCGGTTATGTGCAAGTCTAGACCGACGGTGGCAAACTGGGATATTCCCAGCTTTCAGAGTATCGGTGGAATGTCAGAAAGGACTGTGCCTGCAGCACTCTCACCGCTCCAGCTTGCCCTCCTTCTGATGAAGCAATTGTTGCAGAGAGTCCTGCAGCGTTGAATTCAGACTATTGAGAGGTCATCATCGTGACTGGAGACTCGGCTCTTGAGATCGTGCGTCATTAAATGCTTACAATTGCCAGCCGCCGCTGAGGGGACCAAGGACGCGAGAAGGCCATCATCGCTGGGGCATGACCGCCCCCCACGCCTTGCATGACACCAACAGGGCGGACCCTAGCTTCCGCCCACCAGATCTACTGTGGTACAAAGCCGCATTGACGGAGGGGTCGGTCGACATCGAGTGGAAGCCGAATTGGGTTTCTTGGGCTTCTCTTTCTCAATGGCAATCGAACACTGATAATGGCAATTGTCCACATACGCACCGCACCGCACCGCACCGCACCACACTCCGAAGCGAGGTTAACGGACAGGCGTTAACCAGACGTCATTACTGTTGACGCGACGGCCGGGGCTTGCGAGAAAATGGACCCTGATCTAGAGTCAATCGTCCTGGCAAGGTCTGGAACGGCCCTGGTCGTTCGCCTCAATTGCTTTTTTTTCCCATTTTCCGGGGAACCACGAAAAAGCAGTTGCCAAGCCCCTCATCTCACAACTGTCGCGTCAAGACAGATCGATCCCTGTGGGCCGGCGCCCATGCCGCACACATACAGATGAGCCGGGCATTTGTTAGGAGTGAGGCAGAAATCCTAGACGTACACCGCAGTCTTACGCAGCCGCGAAGCGCATAGGAAGAACGCCAGACCAGTACCTACTAGATCGGCTTGCCTAAAGGGGAAATTCCTGGACACGCCGCGGCTCAATGCACCTCAGCGACCCAGTCCGTCTCACGGGGAAACGTCTATTCTCTGTGATCGGGTCGGGTCACCCCTCTGTCCTGGCTTGCCGATGGGATCGTCTCTGCAGCTGACAACCTGACAGTCTGACAGCGTTTTCAACGCACAGCAGCGGGAAATACTGTGGAGAACCCCGTGCTGCTGACCACTGCAGCCACTCTTGAAACACCAACACATGGTGGGAAAAAAGCAAGTCACGACACGGAGGAATCCACACGCATTCAATCCATGTCCCTCCAAGACGACTATCAAAGCACCGCAGTAACTTCCACAATTTCGAACCCGTTGGGCTCAGACCAGCCCATATCCAGACAGGCGGGAAAAAGGGTCGAGCGTCTCCCATAAACTTTGCGATTGACGGAAACGGGGCGAACCGACGGGACCGGCGGCTCCACTCGAACCTCACCAGTGTCCAGCGTCCAGCATCTGTGCGCACCCAGCCCCTCTTCACCTGCTATCAATGCTCTTGCCGGCGACAGGCCTTGATAGCTAACCGCTTCAATCAACCCTGTGGGTGAGCTTTGACGCGCTTTTGCGCCGCGACTGAAGCAGTCCGGTCAAGTGTTTCTTGGGGATTGCGCATGTTGAGATCTGGAAATAGATTTGCGCCCAGAGGGCCCAAGACGCACGGCGCGATGCCGAACGACCTGACGGCAGCGGAATATGGAACAGCAACTGATAGCTGGCGAACTGGTGCTTGTCGTGGTCATGTAACCATAGCATGGGCCGTGATATGCACGAGAGAGGGGGCGACTGGGTTTTACAGTTTCCAATGCCTTGGTACGTCGGCCAATAAAGAAGCCGTTACTCAGACCAGCCCACCTGGCTCAGACGCTATGCCATACGCAGTAAAGGTCATCTGAGGATAATCGCGATGGTACCAGGCTGTACTTCGGCCAACTTCCAGCAGTGCGATATTGCTGTTATGCATTTATCCATCACGATCCGTCCACGGCAGCGCTTGTTCGTGTAGCTACCCCCCCCCCCCCAACCACCAATGTCGAGCGTGAGCATTTCAGTAGCGGCGTGTCTGCCGTCGCAACACGAGGCGAGTGAACGGCGAGAGACAGGTTACATCGTGCACCGGCAAGTAGACCTCCCGTTTGTTGCTCCTATTCTTTTCTACTGTGGTATGCCATGATTCTCTCTTTCCTTGCCCGCATAGGTATGCTAGCAGGCAGCATTAGCACTCACGATACATGACCACAATCACTCGTGGCTCCGGCTTATGGCCAGGGGCTGCGCTACGGCACAAATTCTGAATCGATTGCAGGCGGAAGGTGTCATCAGAGACCGACGGTAGCCATCGGCACGATTACTGGGTCCTCTGATCGGCACTGGCGATCACGGCCCAAGTAAGTCAGTCAAGTCAAGTCAGTCCTGTCACTCAGACAGATAGGCAGCGAACACACGCGCGCGCGTCTCTGGCGAGGATGAGCGACGCGGCTGCTTTTGACGAGTCTTGTCGGCGGCGCTGACACGTTTCGACGTTGACTCGTGCGACGTGGACACGTCCGGCCCCCAAGCCCTCATCGGTCGGAGTCGCTTTTTGTTTCGCCACATCCCGTGCCGTGCGTCTTCAACAACATCCGGTTTCTGCATGCGGGGCCTGAATCTCAGCTTCAGGCCTCAGTTGGACCGACTCAGTCACCAGTCAGCACGTGTACCGTCTCCACTGATTGACGAGGCCGGTGACCTTGCCCACGCACCATCAGTTACTAATACGGTACTGGCTGCCATCCGGACAAGATATCGCGCCATGCCAACCGTTGCCGACCCGTGCCTGTGGTGCTGTGGGGGCACAGATTGAAACTCAAGCGCGCCAGCAGAACGCAACGGGATGGATCGCGGCCCAAGTCGCGGTGGTGTATCTGCACATCACTGCGCACACTTGCAGAAAGGAGAAGCGGGTCTGGAGCAAGGGTACGAGCAAGGGCAGCTATGCCGTCATTGAGTGGGAACGCAGCGCACTTGATCTTGCTCCAGGCTCCAGCTGGTGCTAGCGGCCGCAGCAGCAGTGGTGCAGGTGGGTGGGCACGCGGTTGGCATTCTCGGCCAGTTGAACCGAAGCTCGTCGAGCATATGCATGCTGGTGCGACGATGGGCTCCCCCTTTGGAAGACGAGATGCGGGTCCCTGCCCGCTACTGCGGGCTCGTCGTCTCTGTGTCAAATCCTTTTCCTGTACCCATCTTTCCTCCGTGCATGCATCTCACATCTCACAATTGCTCCAGCTCGCACCATGGTCCACGCCGGAGGGTCCCTTGATGCAGTGCAAGTGCCAGCCAGCATCAACCGACAGAGGAGGGGTCTGACCCCAGCGCCGCTCCACCTGCGCACAGGAGACACGGAGGTTTCGAGCTGTCGTCTCCCGCCGTCTTTCACCCAGCTTGGGGGTTTATTTGTGTGTTTTCCACTCCTGTTCTGCCCAGTGTGCCAGTCCTCCGCCATGGTGCGATGCACGACAGCGGGGACTATCCGAGAATGCAAGCAACCGCCGAGTCCAACACCAGCGAATCGTTGGCAGCTTGACGCCCATGGTGCCGGTCATGTGGCCAACGTGCAGATCTGTATCTTGCCAACAACAAAAACCCATCAAGGTGCCATCCGGGCGCTCGTTTGTTTTGTGGGGAATAATTGAGGCACAGCACAGCTTGGGCGGGGACGCGCTCGCATCTGGATGTGCTTACTCTTCCTTCATTCCTGGTTGACGGACGGACAGACAGCCATACAGCCAGCCAGACAAGACCACCTTGCTTTGCCGACCGGCAGAAATATGCCCGACTTGTAAGACTTCGTGTTACACAGCGCATGCATGTTCTATCCTCTTTTCTAACATCTTGCTTACTCCGGACTCCGACTGTGCTGTACTCCCTCCCCTCTGGGGTACCGAGATCCAGGGCCCTGGGATGTGTGGCGTCCCACGTACATGAAGTCATGCTTTTCTGACGGCGGTTGCAGCTGCAGCCTTGCCACTCTTTTTTTTTTTGTCCCGATGTCTGTCTGTCTTCTGACGATCCGCCTCGGCGCAGCGGAATTTCCAATGTTGCGCAAGATTTTGGTGCCTGGACCAAGCAGAAGGTTCGGGAGAAGGAACAGGAGCAGCAAGGCACAAGGAACATGCCTCCCAGCGTCGGCCGACCGTTGCATCCGTCAGCTGCAATGGTGACGCAGAATCACGGACAATCGAATTCGTCTTACACAATATAATACATAAATACCACGTGGTAAGTTTAGTCCACGAGAGCAGGAATCTCCTCCCAACTTGCTCACCGCCTATTTCCTTGTTTTTTTCTTCTTTTTCTTTCCCACTCGCTCGGACTACCTGTACGCTCAACGCTCAACGCCCAACCCCCCAAATGCCCGCAAACGCCAGGAAATGCCATCCATCCTCATGGCTGCTCCTGCTCCAGGCTAGGCAACTCTAGCCGTCAACGATGCGGCGCGTGGCGTTGAGTAGTCTCGAAGACGTCTCTGTCGGTGAGGCAGGTCCTTGGCTCTAGCTTAGCGCTTCTTATGCCAAGGTTGGGGAAAATCAGGATGTTTGGGCAAGGCAAGCTGTGGGAGACAACAACTGCCGTTGTAGTCGGCTATTAGGAAAATGCCGGCCATCAGACCGGGACAATGGCCGTCCAATCCCGGTCCCGGTCCGGCACCGGCCGGCCCCAACTCCCAGTGTATACCGGCTATTGGATCCATAGGAAACTCAGTCGCTGTCTCCGTCACCGTCCTCCTCCGGCGGCTGCCTTAGCGAGACAATGGCTTTGCTGTCCCACCCGCTGCCCTCCTTGGCAATCTCATACTTGCCGCCCAGCACGAGATCCTTGGCCACCAGCTCCCGCGTGCGGCCGAGACTCTCGATGGCGGAGATGCGCTCGATGGTGGCGTCGAGGTGGTCGCGGAACCCGGGCAGGGCGCAGATCTCGCGGAAGGCGAGGTGCATGGGCACGCTCGAGGCGCGCATCTGGGCGTTGCTCGTGATGGTAAAGAGGTTCATGCGATCCAGCTGCCGGACGAAGTCTGCGCGCGTCTGGATCTCTTGCGCCTTGTGCATCGGGAAAGACGGCAGCATGTGGCCGATCACCGGGTCGTAGGTCAGCGCGTCGTCGATATCGCGCTCCTTGTCCACTAGGGCCAGGGCTAGTACCATTGCTGCAGCCTGGGAGGTGTCAGCTGGGTTGTCTGGGTAAGGTGAGCAACTCATGGGAAGGAGAGATTGGAAACGAGATGCTGAGACTCGTTGATGGCTGTCGCAGCGGGAAGCGCTGCTTGCACTCGTCCAGAACGCCCGCCGACGGAAACTGTGCCTCGTTCACGAGGGCTGGACACAGCCAGCAGTCTTCCTATCTGCCCATGCCCATCCATTCCTTCGAGAACAAGACAGGGCCATCGCGACAGGCTGGGAACATGTGGCCGAGTATCGACAAAAGACAGAACACGGTTGGTCGGACGAGCCGGGCGGCTCAGCGATGCAGAAGACAGGGAGATTCAACCACTTACAGCCCACTTCTGCTGGTCCATCACGTCATCGTCCATCTCCTCGCCGAGGATCCAGCACTGGTTCAGGAAGTAAGTCTTCTCGACCTCCTTGATCTCGTCGCACGTCTGAAGCATGTCGTTGCTCTTGGCGACGCGGTTGAGGAAGTTGAGGCGGCCGCCGACCTTGTCGTAGATCTGGGTGGCGAGGTCGTCGGACAGCCGCTCGCCGAAGTAGCGGGCGCGGTAACGCTTGAGGGCGGCGGTGGCCGGGGCCTTTGGCAGGTCCTGGACGCTCAGAACCTCCATGCGGGTGGCGAGCTGCTTGAGGCGCTCGTAGACCCAGTAGTCGTCCGAGTTGAAGACCATGGTGACGAGATTTGAGGCGGCCCACATCTCGGCGCGCTGCTGCAGCAGCTCGAACAGGTCCTTGCCGTCCTCGTCGTCGCGAATCAGGTGCATCTGGTTGATGATCATCACGAGTGGGCGGCCGACCTTGGCCCTCCGGTCTAGTGCGACCTTCTCGAGCTTGTTGAGGGCTCTCTCGATGTCCAGCAGGGCGGTTGTCTGCGGTAGGTTGATTAGACGTCAGCAATGCCGTCGTGGGAAGAGAGCAGGATAGGTTTCTCAGCGGATTCTGGTTGGGCGTGCTTGGCCTCACTCATGAGACAGCCCCGCGAGGTGACGCGGGCGCACGTTGTCTCAGATGCCACAGCCTCTTGTACCACCCAATGCGTGCTGTGCTGAGAGTATCCCTGGGAACGCATATTATGCAACATGAAAGTCTCACACCAAAGTCACTACTTACATCCCTTGGCCCCTTCTCGCTGAAGTACCCGCCGATGTAGTCCTCGTGAAACTCGTAGTCAAGAGCCTTGCCGAGCCGGATCCGGAAGATTTCTAGATCTGAGTGTGCTTCAAACATGGCCACTTAGGGTTCAAAAAGTGTCAGCGAATTCTGGTTGTCTACCAGTGAGGCGCGAATGGCATTGTCCTTGCGCATGAATGCCTAGATAAGCTGTGACGATGTCTGGGAGGCATCCAGGTCTTCAGCAACAAGAGGTGTCATTCTGTGAGTTGTGACAGGATAGCATGTACGGCACAGAGTCCTGGTTACTGTGGTCCGGATAGCATGAGGCCATTATGGGGTCGAGCAGACCTTCCAATATCATCTTGGCTTTCAAGATCTTGCTCGTAGAAAGGCCTCCCGTGGAGCTCTGTTTTACTTCGTAGACGCAGTCTTTGTATGAGGAATTATTTACGGATTGCGCCCGCCTACCTTTGCCTGGAACTCGTGGCTCATTCCGTGTCACCTCTTGTTGCTGCAACCTGTGCCTCCTGTGCGAGAATAACGCCTAAACAAGTGACAGAAAAAAACACAGGAATACGACTCCATCACTTACCGCCGTCACCGTCAATCTTGCGCATAGCCTCGATGAGCATGCTGCTCTTGCCGGTGCCCTTGTCTCCCATAAAGAGGTGATAGTGGCCGTAGTCGAGCCCGGAGACGATGGCGTCGACCTTGGCCTGCTCGGGGCGTTGGACCCAGTGGTCCTTGTCGACGTCGTCGCCGTTGCGGTGGACATTAGAGGGGGCGTGTCCCTTGGTGATGCCCTTGCCCAGGGCGGCCATCTCCAAGACGGGGTCGCCCGGCTCGAAGGCGTTGGCCATCTTCTGCAGCTGCAGCTTCTTGTAGAACTTGTGGTACGCGTAGGCAGCGCTCGCGAATCCGACGGCCAGCACCATGACGGAGGCGAAGGACGTCGCGGCCGACTCGAGCATCTTGTACGCGAGCGAGGGCTCTTCGTTGCCGTGGCCGTTGCCGTGGCCATTGTGGCTTCCGCTCCAGTTCCAGTTGCTCCCGCCGCCGCCTCCGCCGCTGCCAGATGAGGGTGAAGGGCGGCTGCTGGTGGCGTCTTCTTTGCGTAATGATCGGCCGGTTGAGAAGCTGCGCGGTGTCTTATTCCCGGTGGTCGTGCATGCTGCGCCGTGCCACTGCCGCATGTCGAGGCCTCTCGGCGGGATCTGGGCGTGGCGGGCTGTCAATGGCGCATGATGTTGATGCGCGGCCCTGCATGGTGCATGCGGGCGCACGAGCTGCTTCAGGACGGCGCTGGTTACGCGCTGGCCTGAAGCCATGATGTGAGGCTGCTTGTGTCCTCCTATTCCTGTGGCTTGCGCAGTGCCCAGTGATATGTGTGAGGGAAATAGACAGGTTGGACGGAGGAACAAAAAGGATTGGCTGGCTCTGCTATGGGAGCGTAGAGAGAGACATGGGAATTCAAGACGGAACGAAAATGGAAGAAGAATGAGATGTTTACGAAGGAGAAGGTTGCGAGTGACTTAGACTTGGTTGTTGATGAGGGCAAGGGCGTGTTAATGAGAAAGGAGAGGGCGAATTGAGATTAGACCCGGCGGAGTGAGGCCAACCGAAAGGGCGGGCTGGCTGGCGGGAGGGCGGGCTCGGGCTGCTGCTGTGCGACGACGGCAACAAAGAGTCAAGCTGTCCCTTGATAGCAGGAGATGGCCGGCCATGACGGACGGACCTGGAACCGTTTCTTGGCCGCCAGGTTGCGGACCTCCAGACCTGGCTGGGCGAGGGAGCCAAGACCCAGGAGGCGGGTTCATTTTTGAATTGGGGGACCCCTGGATTTGAAAGATATTTAAACACAGGTAAGTACCTCTCCTCAGCTTAGTGCATGGAAAAGTACATGGTCTGGTCTACCAGGCCTGGGGTGGGACACTGGGGAAGGTGCGGTGCAGGTGACGGCCAATTGAGCTGGTCTGTGCTGTGCCTGTTTCTCTGCAAGAAAAGGGGAGGTGAGCAGAGAGGCAGGAGCAGAGGCAGACAAAAAAACAAGCGCCAGCAAGAGTGAGACAAGTCCACGGATGGGCGCATGCATATGTACGCTACCAGATGGGTTGATTTTACAGCTCAGCATCTAGCCTAATGATCGAGATCTACATGCATTTCTGAAAAGTGCATATTTGTTCACCCATGAATGCCATGCGAGTGGCGTGCAGCAGGCCAGAACCTCCACCAGACCCAGGGGCAGCCACATGGTCTGGCTCACAGATCTCAAGGAGCCAGAGAGACTAAACAAAAACAAGACGAGATGGGATGCTTGCATGCAGGTGGTGCTTTATCAAGATGGTAAGCTGACGTTGGAGGCTTGACCCCGGGTCGGTCTGGTGGACAGGAGGACCATCCAGGGCTGACAGGTGGAAATGTGCTCGCTCGAAGCTCAGATCGGACTCTGGAGATGTGTGTCACCCATGCCAAGGCAAAGAAAGAAAGAAAGGCACGAGGACCTGGCAGGTGTTTGAGAGGCAAAGTAGGTAGTCTACCTCGAAATGTTTTGACATCAAGGTGGCCCAACTGTAAGGTGCAGGACCAAGGTGCCTTCGTTCCCAGTACATCCATCCATCAACCAACCTTCACACTTCCTTCCTGGAGCAGGTGGTCTGGGTCACAGCTTGGGCCTCAAGTGCCTTCTTCTCATCCTTGGTGTTAAGCGGTTTTTCTCACATTGACAAGGTGCAGGACTAGATCGAGCTTGCACGGCAGCATCCGAGACCTCCAAGCTCAAGCTCAAGCTCACCCAGTCACACCAACCCAACCCTGGGCACCACTTTCATTTACGCGTCTGTCCCCGTGCCATTGGCCAATCGATTCGACCGTCACCCTCTCCAAGTTTCCCTTTCCCTTCCCTTCCCTTCCCTTCCCTCGCGTGTCGCGGCGCGTTCCTTAAGCTTTTGGGCAAACCCCAATTAAACCCCTGGTCTTTGGTGCTTCATCGCCACTGCATTCTTTGTACATCTTTGTACACAACAACAGACTCAGCACCGACACCTGCCTCTCCATTTCTCCATCATCATCACTCCACATCACCACCATCATTTGTGACAACTAACCGACTGCCTGCCTGCTGCCGTGGGGTTTTCGAATCCTGTGGGGCAGAGCTCTGGTCCAGTACGCTGCAGCTTTCCGCAGTGGGGCCTCGCCCAGGGAAACGGAATAGCGGGGCAGCAAAACCTCCCACTGCCTCCAACACAGACCGAAGGAGCTAAGAGCTCTCACCCTCCTAGCGCCACCCAGGAAGCTGCGAGCTTCCTGCGCCACCTCCCCGTCGAAACTTTTCGTCGCCGTCTGCGATGACGACAATGGGCAGCGAGTCGAGCTTGCTTCAGCAGGAGGCAGCTAAGGCCGTTGAGGCCCTGCAACGCGGAGGGAGAGTGATCGGCCCTCCCATGTCCCCGAGTCCTCCACCATACCCCGGGGAGGTCCGCGACCTGACAAAGCCTCGTGGTGTTCCCGCCGACGGTGACGACGACGCTCGATCCTCTGACTCGAACCCGTCCAAATCGCCCAACAAGAAGAAGAAGAAGAAAAAGAAGAGGCGACACGACAGGTTGGACAACGACGTTGTCAGCGAACACCCAGCCGCTGAAGCAGCCGCCGACACAGCTGTAATGGCCGACGACGCGCACGCGCACGCGCACGAGTCGCCCAAGAAGAGCAGGGGCAAGAAAAAGTCCCGAAGCAAAAAAACCCACGACGCGCAAAGCCCTAATGCCCAACAATTCCTTGTGTCACATGCCGTGGGCGGCTCGCCGCCATCTGGCCAGCAACCTGCCACGAATGGGATTGCAGAACACGCACCACCCTTGGACACCGAATCAGCGGAACAAGAGTATGTACCAGCCAGCAGTGTGGAGGAGATTGGAACAGCGTATCTCAAAACCGAGCCCGACATCGATGCGGACGACGTCCAAGACCACGAGCTGCCCTTCCGAATCGCCGGAATCGACGTCGATGCTGTCGTCAATGGCGACCACCCGGGCCAGAAGTCTCCATTTATGCACAAGCGTGAGATGTCCATCGTTGACGACAGACTGGATACGGCAAGCGATGATGAGGCCCCCATACGAGATCTTCAACCAAGTCAAGTCAAGCCAGAGCCTCCGTCCTCCGAGAGTGAGTCCGACTTGGGGTCTCCAAGTGTGGCACGACTGGACAGACTGGAGAGGTCGAGGTCGAGGTCCATTTCTCGGCCGCCAATAGTCAAGCCCTCAATCGAAAGGGTGAGTTTCTACCGGCCCCCCTATTGGTCTCACTTCGTCCCCTAATTTGTTATTTGTAGTTCGACGCGGGCCACCAAGCCACATCACCAAGCCGCTCATCGACAGGCTCAAATACAAGCATTCCAGCTCGGACCCAAGCCGCGAGACCCACTTCAAGAGACTCCGCACACTCATCGAGCTGGCATGATGCACAACAAAACGTTGAAGCTATGGATCTGGACGTGGACGATGAAGGCTTTGCTAATGGGCACGTTAGTCCTCAAGAGAAACAGGCGAGAAAAGTGAAGTCTGCCAAAAAGCCCAAGAGCCACCAACAAGTCCGTGACATCAACGCGGAGGCAAGTGCTGCCGACGAACGCCCCGACGCACCTGTCTCGTCTGGCAAGAGGACTGCTCGGAAAGACCGACAGCGTCTCGGGAATGACGCAATGTCAAACACGGACGTGGATAAGGTTGCGAGTTGGCTCTCACAGCCCGCGCGACGAAGAAACCACGCTGATGTGGTCGAAGACTCCGACCACGAAGCTGCAGGTCAGAGCGCGGAGGCCGCTGTCCACAATGCCGCCCAAGCCGAAGCATCTGCTAACAACGAACCCGAGGTGTCTGCGACTCAGCCAAAGAAGGCGAAGAAGAAGCGGCAACTGCACTCGAAGGAATCACTCTCGCTTTCGCAGCTGGAAGATGATTTCGGTGAGGGAGAGACTCAGTCTCGGGTGTCTATGTCGCAAAAGTCTAAGCTGAAGGACGTCATGCGCGGTGACCGCAATAGCCTCGGGGGCGAGATAGGTACCAACGCCGAGCCATCTAAAGAGGCGACTCTGCCCAAGCAGGCCAAGCCGAAGCGCAAGCGCCGATCCAACGACGCATCCGAAGACGAGTTGGAAAACCTGCTCGCCGGCCCCTCCAGACATAAAAAGTCGAAGAAGTCGAACAAGAACCTTGGTCCCAGCGATCGCGACAGCGCCATAGTCGCCCCGAGAAGAAACCGGTCGTCGCAAAGAGAGGTCGCCACCGGCGCCTGGACCACTGAAGAGCTCCATGCTCTCGGACAGGTCGTCGATCAATTTCGCCGGGCTTACGACTTGACGCAACCTGAGGTGAACGACTTGATACATCAAAGACCTGACACGACCAACCCTATGCACAAAGACTTCTGGGACGGTGCAGTCACAGCCATCCACCAGCGCACGAGGAGGCAGATCGTTGAACGGACTCGCAGGCTCTATAATAACTTCGTAGGCCGCGGCCGTTGGGACGATGAGCAGAAGAAAGAGCTGCATGAACTGTTTGACAAGCATGGCACCAAGTTCGCGGATATCGCTTCGCTGATCAATCGGGACCAGAAAGACGTCAGGGATTATTGGCGGAATCAATACGTTGTGCATGAGCATCAGCGCAAGTGGTACTGGAAGCCAGATGAGACGGAGAAACTCAAGCAAGCAGTTGAAGAAGCCCTAAACAAGATCCGAATCGACCGCGAGAATAACGACCAGTTCCGTCCCAGGCCCCGCGCCAAAGGGTTCGATGACGAGTCCTTACTAGATTGGCAACAAATCAGCTCAGCCATCGGCCTCACCCGGAACAGGCAGCAATGCAAGTGGAAATGGCAGGAGCTGAAGGACAAAGGCGAGGCCGGCAATGAGAATGACCACCTGCCCGAAGCTCCACGTCAATCCAGGACTATCAACGGCTTGAGCGAGGTGCTGGCCAACGCGCGCGAGGATTATCGCGTGATGAGTGTCGACGACCAACTCCAATTGGTTGAAGCTATCCACGACTCGGGCTTCGCCAAGGACTCTAAGATCAAATGGAAGTCGCTCGTGGATGAACACTTCAGGGCAAAATGGCGGCGCCCCAGCCTGAAGCTGGTTTGGTTCAGATTACGGAAGGCTGTGCCTGACCACGAGGATCAGGACGTTCAGTCCAATGCGCGGTATCTGATCAACTACTACAACATCCACCAGTCGCTGCCTCGTATCGAAGACCACCAAGCAGATGACCAAGTGGAGGAGAAACTCGTCAACACGGTCCCCGGCAGCAAGGTGTGGCGGACACCGTCCCAGGAGCCTCGTGCCGTTAGGGAGAGACAGCGGCGGTCGAGCAGCGCAAGCAGCCGAGCCAGCAGCCGGGCTAGTGAGAAGGTCTCGAGCCAGATTCTTCGGATCCCAGGCGATGACGACCACCAGCACGGCGAGCCCGCGGAGCGAGGCCGAGACCACACCCCGAGATCGGGCAGCCCTGATCTAGGGGAAGAGGACATTGAGGTTGCTGAGGAGCAGCAGCACCGCAAGACAGGCAAAGGGAAGGGTAAGAGCACCCGCGGGAAGAAGAGAGATGAGGCTGTGCCGATCCGGATCCCCAAGCACTTGAATGGCGAAGCAGCTGAGAAGGCGTCGGCCGAGCCCAAGACCATCCACCAGTCTTCTGCAGGGGCCAGCAAAGCCAAGGACAAGACGAAGAGCAAGGGAAAGAAGACGGCCAAGTCCCCGCCGCCCCCGAGGGGTGGATGGAGAAGCGCGAGTGTTGCCAGGGATTCCGATTCGGATTGAAAGGAATGGAGTATGCTGAAGTTTGCACGCCAGAGTGCAAGCACTGCTGGGGATTATGATTGGAAGTGAAAAGAACCAATTATGTTGAAGTCGGCGCGCCGGAGTACAAGCATTGTTATGGATACCGTTTGGGGGTGAAGAGAATCAAGTATGACGCCGTCTGTCTGTTGCTGTGGCTTCATAATATCATTGTTGTACATAAGTACTAGGTGGGGACGAGCATGTGCCTACGTCCGCTTGCCGTCACAATAGCCAATCCCAAATATTCAGTTGCCATACCGTCCTTGTTCCCACCAGTCCATGTTTCCATCCGAATCCCCTGACCCGATCGGACCCCCCCCCCCCAAACGACAAATCCCCTCTCTCGCCAAAGCGGGTGAGCACGAGTCCACGAGCCATTTTGCAAATGATCTGGTACATATACGACAATAACTCGCATAAGGAGCCATCCGGTTAACAAGACGAAGGCAGACTTGCGAAGGTTTATAGCCATGCATCATCAACTTGATGATGCGTCCTTTCTCTTATGGAAAAGGCGGCCACATAGGACAGGCCAGGACCCGGGATGGGGCCTGACTTCCTTCGTCTAGAACGTCTGCTCTCGTTGTCCGTCTCATCACCGATGGTACCTCTGCTCCGTCACGAGGACGGCATGTCTGATACCAGGCAAGCATCGTGTTCCCCTTCCCCCCCCCCCTTCTTCCCCACCGCGGGCTCTCCTCGGTACGGGGCCTGACCTACCTATTCATGTCGAGCCCGCGGTAGAAAATGGGGGGGTGGGAGAAGGGTCTGACTGTGCTGAGCTTAAATACCCGCCTGCCGAGCGAGGGTGTCGAGGATTGCGTCAAGCTTCGCTTCCGTGTCGGCCATGGAGGCCTGCAGTTTCTCGGACGGCGCGCGGCCGACCATGACGGTGTTGCACAGCGCGAAGGGCGCGATCAGTTCCTCGAGCGCGCGGAGCGACTCGAGCGTCGTGATGCCGGCGAGGCTGCTGGGCCGCAACCCGCCCGCGCGGAGGAGGGCGGCGTCCCACGAGCGGGCGAGGGCCCAGGTCTTGTTGGGCTCGTCGGCGCCGGCTTCGTCGGGTTCGGCGGCGGGAGAAGTGGTGGTGATGGTATCGAATGCCCCGGTGAGCACGGCGGACTGCAAAGCCGCGTCGTCCGGGTGCGTGCTGCCCTGCAGGTCGTGCAGGCCCGAGAAGAACTCGTGCGCCGGGTGCGCGACGGCGGCCCAGTCGAAGTCGAGCAGGGCGGAGATGCGCCTCGTAGCGGGGTCGTAGAGCATGTTGTTCATGGCTGCCAGGCGCGCAAGAAGTACCTGTCAGGAGATCAGTTCCGCGGAGAAGGGAAGGGCCTTACTGAAGTCGCCGTGGGTCAGGACCCGGTGGCCGGTGTCAACGCCGCCGCGTTGCAGCACCCGATGTATGACTGGGCTCGAGATGAAGGCGTCCAGCCTCTCCCTGAGTGTTTTGTTGTTCCTCCACCCGCGCAGCACGGTGCTGTTCTCCGCGTCGCCGTCGAGCTGGAAGCGCAGCTTGGCGGCCAACATGTCCGCGTACGAGGGCCACGGCCCGCCGGGAAGGAGGGGCCGCTGGCCGGTGACGATGGAGCCGTCACTGGCGATGGTCAGGCCGCCGAGTCCATTGACGCCGGCGGGCAGCTGGGCGGCCTGGATGGCGGAGAGGATGGTGGCGACCTGTGTCATGACGGCGTGCTGCTCTTGGTCGCCCATCCCAGCGAATTGCGCATCCAGGTTTGACCCGGGCCGGTATTCCATCAGGGTCCAGCCCGAGGAGGCCTCGTCTGCGTCCGGAGACGGGTCGGCGAAAGGCTCCCAGGCGTAGATGGCGGGGACGATGTCGGCCATATCGGGGGCGCGCCGGGAGAGGGACTCTCGGATGAGGGAGGACGCGATGACGTCGTTCTCGACGCGGTTGGCGTTGTTGAGCCCCTCGGCCTTGGGGTTGGACAGCTTCAGGATCAGCGTCGAGATTCCCCCGGCGGGTGGCGGGCTGGTGCATGGCTTCTTGGCGAAGTTGGCCGTGGTGGCTGGGGAGGCGAGGTCAAGCTTGTAGAGAAAGTTGTTGTACGGGAAGGGGCAGCGCTCGTCGTACTCGACCGGAGTGACGGAGGTGGCGGTCAGGCGGTGTCTGTCGAGGATGGATTGAACAACGGCGAGGCGGCGGTGATAGCCTGCTTGGTTGATGTTTAGGGCGGCCATGTTGTTGTGTGATGTGAATATGGGTGTGGATATGGGTGGGTTTTGGTGCTGGAAGTTGGTGGTGAGGGAGAAAGGAGTAGGACGCGATCACAGGTACATGGAAAGAGGGGTCAAGCATATTTGTACACTGCTCACTCATCATCACCAGTGGGCGATGGATTTCTGGAAACCGCGTCAGCCGCGCCGGGACGAGATGCAAGGGACGCGTTCAGGCACGTCGACCAGTGATGATTCGTCTGTGCCGCCAAGCCGCATTATCATGAAGACGGGCTAACCTAGGAAGGGCATCTGCCTAACTCCCATACCATGCTTATCCTGACCGTCTTGTTTCCGTCCAATCGTGGTTACCATGGCTTTCCTTGCCTGCGACTGTGCCTACGTGCATGTGCTGCTCATCCACCAAACCATATTGTCTTTGTCGTTCAGCTTTATCTGCCGGATCCCAGTCCACCTCAGCCTGCGTCGGGGAACAAGAGCCTCATCCTCCATCTCAGACGGCGTGTCTCCTCTCCAGCCCATCGCAGACGCTCCACGCCCCTATTCTGCACAGCAGAACGATGAGCATGACCATGATGCAAATGCCTCCCACCGCGATGCTGATGATACCACCCACGTTCATGCTTCTTGTTCGTATTGTTCGTCTCGAAGCCGTCCGGTGGAAAGCAGCGGTGTCGAGTCTCGTGCCAGGCCTGCTGGTGTTTGTAAAGAAAGAAAATCATGCAAGGTTTGTGCCCATCCGTTCGAGTTGGTGATCGCCGGCAGGACATCCAAAATCTGGTTTGTGGTAGAACGCGAGCTGTAAAGAGAGCGTGTGTCGCCGGTCTTGTCCACGGTGACTGATGCCCGGATGAAAACGTAGACCTGCAGACTGAACTAGAGATTCTGGAAGGCGCAGACGACCAAAGTGCGAAGGCGGACATGATGGCAAGGCAGTCACCCCTGGGCCTTCGAAGGAGCTCCGGTGTCCTCTTGAGTCTCATCGGCGCCGTCTTGCTGATCTTCCATCTGTGAAAGAATCAGCGAACTCGGAATTATCGTCGCTGAAATGAGTAATTTACCATTTGTTTGAACAGTCGCTGTGAATTCCTGTCAGATTCTTGTTTGTACACGATTCCTGTGGGCTCGTCATTAGGTAGGCACTCACAGCAGCCATGCTGGCGTCTCCGCCAAATTTCTTCTCCTCGGCGGCAGCAGCCTGAACTCGAGATCAGCACTTGTTTAGGCTCACAAGATTGTATGTACGAGTTCACTCACATTTGCTAGCTTCTTTTCTGCCTGAAAGCAAGAGAGTGAAGTCAGCGGCTGGCTCAAATCGAGGTTTTTCTGTGGAAGACTTGATGAGAAGCAGCTGGACTTACAACTGCCTCAGTGACGAAGGCCTAAGAGTGCGAGAACTATGATCAGTCATCCGGAATGAGAAGGAAACAGTGGGCTTGCTCAAGCTAACTTTAAGTGCTTTCTTGGAGGCCTGCAGTTTTGTCAATACCATTACCTGCACGACAAAAAGGTACATCAACGTACCGCAATCTGCCGGTTGAGTGACTGTGCTCGTCGTAGCACATGCTATCAGTGTCATGATGACCGAATTTTCCGTGCTACAAAGGAGAACTCACGGCAATCTTCGCCTCTTGCTCCTGTTTGAAGACTTGTCAGTTGCCACCGTTCAGTTTCAACAGCGGGCTTTGAGCTCATTGCACTTACCCGGGCTTTGGCCAGGAGGTTCTGGGAACAAGAGTTCAGCCTGAGGGACTTCAGTGGCGGCCAATGCTCATGGCCTTGGGGAGGGATACATGCCTCGGATTTGTTGTTGTGGTACTGAGCAGGGAAGTCAACATGTGGTACAGCGAATCTCCCTGAAGGCATGTCCACTTACGACGGAGCCACCAATGGTGGCTGTAATGGTGCTGCCTTCTACCGGCCGGGACCAGCACTTTTCCTCGGCATGGCCGAGGCGGCCGCAGTGGCGACAAGTCTCATCCGAAGTAAGTCTATTGCTATTCCCGAGCGCACATCTAGAATACTCACTGGAGATGGCATGTTGGTTGCGCGGGGGGGGAGAGGTTGGCTATCTGATTGTGTTTCTGGATTGGATTGCGAAGTTAGCATGTCAGGGAACCCCTGGTACTTATTTCTCTCAGGATACATTAGGTACATACCGTCGGTGCTCGAGGTTTGATGGGATCGTAACAAACACAGCCCCGGCAGTGCACCACTGACATTGGGTAATCCTTTGTTGGTTCCGTGTTGTTATACTGGAAAGAACGCGGCATGTGGGAGTTGGAACGCCCTTGCCGAAATGTGAGCTCTGTTCAACGTGGTCAAATTTGATGATATTGAAAATGCAACAACAACCAAGCGCCGTGCAGGCTCAGAGCAGTCGTTCGTTGACTTCCACATTACCTTTTTTGTCGCAGGAACCAATACGATGTCTATTCCAACAAAATTTAATGGTAGACCACTCAGTGGCTCCCAGGCAGATACCTTCACTCTTCAAACGACTATGTAAGAGTATCTCACCTCTGGTCATCCGAGTCTCCCACTCTTCTCTTCGGCTCGTCTCGATTTTCTCCATGGAGACCAGACGGCATGTGACCGTGGCCAGCACAGAATAATGCTCCCGATACAACACAAACACAACCATCCAGCCATCCAACCAGCAGATAGTAAAATAATTCGAGCCTATACCTTCATATTTCTCAGCTGAATGATGTTCAGGAACTGATATAATTTGGTGGGCAGCAATACTCGCGTTCATGGATGCCGCATATTGTGGCTCATTTCTGGGCCATTCCGGGCCTTAGAATGGCTCAGCAAGTCTGAAATCAACATGATCTTCCGAAAACGACATTCTCAGGGAAGCAGCAGAAAAATACGGCTGCCCCTGCCGCCAATCGTCGCAAGTACTGTCCTGCATGCACTGTGGCTACATGTTGCTGGAGCAGAGGGAGGGTGATTAGCCGTATGCGCCTCTGCAGCCGTAGCTTAGATTCTTCTTCTACACAATTATAGAATGCCAATACAATTTGCAATCTTTGCACCCTCCGTACGCTATACCAAGTGGGCTCCAAATTACCAAGGTTCGACTCTGACTGCACAAGGACTGTGTTTTTACTTTGCTTGAGCCATCTGATCGAGCTGCCTCAATGCCTCCTCCATCCTGGGCCACATTGCACTCGACAAGAACGTGCAAATAGTTCTGTTTCCATTCCTGTCGATTGTGCCCTGAATGAAGTTCGGACCCGGGGGTGGACCTGGGAGTTGAACCAGCGCCTCGACATAATCAGGCTTACCAGCGTGCACCAGCCTCTCCTCCTCGATGGCGTTCCCCTTTACATCAGCCGCACACGTATGTTTGACTGCCCCGAAGAAGTCGATCTTCCTGCAGTCATGGTTCTTAACGCGACTGTTGGCGGTGAATATCATGCCCTTGGGATCTCCGTACAGCGGTGTCATGCCCGAGTCCAGGCGCGCCTTAATCGATGCCCGGATTTGGGCGACTGTGGTCTGCTCTGAGAGAGACGAGCGAAGATCTACTGCGATTTGACCCAGTGGCGCACCTGCCAGATCTTTTGCTTCCGGGATCAAGGCCCAAGCCATCTGGTACATATTTTGGACGTATGCGGCCTCAGGCTCCAATATCCCAGCTTTGGTCAAGGCGCGGCGCAGATCGTACACTCGCATCAGGTTGATGGGCCGGGTGACTGAGGGGAAGCTGGCAACGGTCTTGGCAACCCAGCCGGCTATCATGTCGTCTTCGGTCGCGGAAGAACCCGAAGGCAGGGTGTCTCTTGCCAGCTTCAAATCACGTCCGCAGCTCTAGACGTTAGGCATATCACACGCCAGCGGGACTCGGGCAAAGACATGTCCCAACCCGAATTTTGCACTGTCGTGGCCTGGTCGTCAGGTAAGAAGTCTCCCATGTCTATAACCTGGTCTTGCAAGACAAACTTTTCGGCGCCGTTTTGTTTGATGTCCTCACGGATGAGGTCGAGCGGGTCGCTCCACGCACCAGCTAAGGGGACGACATCAGCTTCCCTGCCATTTACCACATTCGTCCATGCTTTCATGAATGCATTTGAGCCTCCGCCATCCGTGAGAACGTGGTTGTAGTTGACCACGACGACAGTTGCGTTGTCGAAAGACATGATGTGTAGTCCCAGAATTGGGTGGTCGCCATTCGGATCCGTGAGGTCTGACATATTCTGCGGCCACTCGGGCGGTATGAGAACCGGCCAGAGTTCCGTCTGACGCCAATCAATAATCTGACATGCATTCCCCACGGGAGCGAGAAGTACAACGCACCGAAGATGAAAGTGATTCTTGCACGGAAGAGCAGTCATTTCTCGGCCGTGCTATCTGAGACACCAAGGGATGGGTTTCAATAGATACAGACAGTTCTGTGTGTTTGAAACGTATAGCTGGCCGTTCTCGCGTGGCTGTGGGTGGCACATGGATGAACAGTTTGCCAGAGGCCTGTCCTTCTGTCAATATGCTTCAAGGCAGGCCTAAGGTTCATCCTCAACCTACCAAGCCTCCAACGACCTCGAAATTTCCTCCAATCTCCAATGTCGAGAAGGGTCTCAAGGGATGCGCGTAAGACATCGGCATCCATGATGTCTCGGAAGCGGAGGACCTGGCATACCGGCATGATACGGTTGAGTGCCGTATCATCGAAAGTGTACATCGGCGTCACCTTGCCTCCACCCGTTTCAAGTGTCGGAGTTGTGTGAGAGCCCATTGTGAGTGCTTCAAGTCATTATTGGCAGGCAGAGTCTTACTCTTTTCTTGTTTTCGTCCAATGAAGGGAACTGCTTTCGCAGGCATCGGCTGTCCTCGTAAACAAAACATCAGAGGGAAACCCTCCGGGAATCAAGGGAGCGACTTGGACACCGACTCGCCAGGAAGTGCCGACTTGGTGTGAAAAGCCTTTCTGCGGCACAGCAAATGAGCCTCGGCTTCCCACGAATATCATGGGCTTTGCACGTGGGCCCTGAATGCAGCTGGAAATTATCAGTGTCTTAGCCTCCCTGCCTCCTTTGTGTAAAAAAGAGAGCGTAAATGATATATGACACGGAGATAATTCCGCCCACGTATGGAATGCGATGTTTAGCGGGTCCAACGGTTTTGTATTTTCCTGGACCGGTAAAGATCCTGTGATGCTGAGAGCCTTGGCTGCATATGGATTATGATTGACGATCCGGGAGAGCAGATAAGCGGACCGGTCCGCCACAATTTTGAAGATCAACCCACTTGCACGAACCTCAGAAAGACCGATAAAGGCCTTGCACATTTCAGTTCAAAGCTTCAATGGCGCTTGCTGTGTCCTCAGGTTGTCTAGATTCCTTGACTGCAATCCATCAATTCGACTCGGACGAGAAGTGGGGACGCGGTAGTCTCTGAGGGGGGCTCACATGCAATAGGCCTTGGCTCCATATGAATGATCCCTTCAACAGTTCATTATTGGCGGATGATAGAAGGATCGACCTAAGTGACACGTCTCTTATAAGACCCCTATTCGGCAAGTATCTGCCTCGATAGATTAGGACGTGTAGTGGCATGATGTGAATTTACAGCTTGCTTTACCATCCTGAGAAGTGTCGTCGTACACAATAATTCTTGCTGTTAATTGATTATCCAACTCTGAACTCGCCATTTGCACATCTACGACACGTTTAATCATGCTCCTGCTGTAGTGGTGTTGCCTGAGATCATGCTGACCACATCAATATAGGCGGCAGAGCCGCCGGACGGATAAATAAAGATAACAGTGAACCACCTTTCAATGGAGAAGGCATAGTGCCGGTGGCCATTGTAACTACAATCGTTGCTGTACGTTTTACAGGCTTGAGATTGTTTACGAGGACTTATGTGATACATCAGGTTCTGGGATGGGATGATTGTGAGTGCGTAGGAAATGATCTCCAGTGGAGACTTTGCTAACATTCCCAAGATCTAGTCACAATCTCAATGACTATCTCAATGACTAGGCCCATCTCTTTCACGTATCTCTCAACACACAGTATGTTACGCGTGGTATTCGGAAGCTTGTTGCTGATGTTATTTTAACCCAGTTATTAGAATTAGTGCCGGCGTAAATGTATGGAATGTGCTTTACGTTGACTTCTCTATCACCTGACCGCTTTTTTTTCTTCTTTCCTTTGCCGAGCAGTCTACACGGTACTGATAATAGCGTCTTTTTAAACAATCATCTACGTCTTTGCCAACATGTGTCAGCGTAGTGGGACATGATTATTTAAGAACGATGTCTCGACAAGGTTTCCTTGATGATAACGCCTAGTATCGCCAACATTCTAATTGACGTGGCCGTTCTGCTTCTTCTAATTGGTGTTATTGCACCTCTTTGGATGCCTAGGATGCAGAACGCATCACTCCTCGTCCTCTTTGCAACAGGTAGCTTGTGAGTAACTTCAAGGAGCCCCCTCAGGTCGTGTGTCCGCAGAGCTAGCGGTGAGACTCGCTTTATGCAGTGACTGTGGCATCGCTGTGACGGTATGGCACCGTGGCACTTATATACTGCTGGGTTATGCTGCAGCAGAGGGAGGGTGAATAGATTAGATTAGATAAGCGCACGCGCCACCCGCCTGCTGCTAAAAGGCGCCGTAGGCGCCTCTGCAGCCGTAGCTAGATTCTTCTTCTACACAACTCTCGAATACTAATACAATTTGCATTCTTTGCACCCTCCGTACGCTTTACTAGGTTATTTCGCCAGCAGTTAATCGATCCGTGATAATCGCCATATGTCTGACCTACATTCTCTCCAGACAAAACATCCGGGGAACAGTAGAATGTAACCTAAGTATTGTCTGTGCCTGTGTCCTAGCCTTGAACCCGCTCTTTATATAATACCTTCCCCCGGTCTATCACGAGAGGGATATAAAGACAAGGCAGCTGTCCTTAAAAAGTTAATTCAAGTTAAGACGGCGTTACCTTTTATGTAAGGAAGAAGTCTTGCAGAAATCGTAAGGCAGGGGTTTTATGCTTAAAGGGTGTAGGGCCTAAAGCCTTAGTAAATACCTGCAATTAATGGGGCCTTTACCTATATATATACTCAAACGGTTCTTGCGTTATAACCATCCATCCAGGAGCCAAGCTACTGTTTACAAGCTTATTATAACGGTACGGCTTTATATACTGCTAAAAATAATTAATTAAGCAGATTAGTTATTATAGTCTTTTGGCCGGGAGGTATGAATTTGCTAGCAGTAATTCTAAATACCCTTTTACTTACTATATTAAAATTAATAAGAATTGTTAACGGAAAAGGGAAGTTAAATCCGGCTAGGCATATAAACTAAACGGTGGTAAAAGAGGCAAATAACAAGACCAAAAAGGCTAAGCTAGGATTAAAAGCAAGAATAATTAAATAAAATACATTATAATACAAGTAAATTAAAATAAGAAATATTATAAAAAAGGAAGATTATTTCCTAATAAGCTTTTTATAAAGTAATATACTAGGGCCTGTTAAGCAGTAGAGTAGCCTTGTTGTTACGATCTGCTGAGGGTAAGCCGTCCTTCGCCTAGATTTCTCACTGGCGCGGCACGTCCGCGGCGGAGAGGATTCTCTTTGCATTTTTTGGGCCTGAAAAAGTCTAGGGTAACTCCCGGTTGCCTTGGACTTGTGTGTTGTGCATGTGTTGAGAGGGGTCTAGGGTAACTCCCTCGACCTCTCGTCTGCCTTTGTCTCGCGTGTCGAGGTCTAGGGTAACTCCTTGCGTGTCATGGAGGAAGTCTAGGGTAAGTCTTCTTGTGCGGCGGCGGCGTTGGCGTCTGACTTGGGCGCTGGTGCGGGCCTCGCACGGGAGGAGTTGCCCTAGACTTTTTTTTTTTCATTCCAGAGAGTTACCCTAGACCTGGTGCCCGAGGTGGGAGAGGGTTACCCTAGACTTTGTCACGGAGGGAGTTACCCTATCTTTCGCAAGGGGTTACCCTAGACTTTGAAGGAGTTACCCTATCTTTCTCGTGGGGAGTTACCCTAGACTTGTCGAGAGTTACCCTATCTTTTTTCTCTAGGGTAAGTCCACTCGTGATCTCGCAGGCGGGCGGTGCTGGGGCTCCTGATTTAGGGGGCTGTTTTTCCCG